>JAHKKF010531451.1:3076-17442 GCA_019740295.1 Labeo calbasu | reverse complement strand
TATATATATATATATTACATCTCCTTAACTCATTATTTGGACATTGTTCACAAAATTGAATTCAAAATTTAAAATAAGTGGTTATATGGTTGCATAATGTGCTATTTTACGTATTTTAAAAAATGGTAATAGTTTACTGCACATGCTGCATTAAGCTCAACATGAAATGTTGAATGCATCATGTGCACTGCTTATGAAATGTTTATGGTCTTATTCTGTTTCAATCCACTGCAAACACTGCATTCAGTTCTAAATCACTACTTTGTTTTTGTTTATTTTCTCGATGATGATTCAGGAAAAGGTAAATTTATAGAATCAAAATGGGTTACAAAATTCTTTTCATGTTGAATTCATCAGAATATATTCTTGGTTTGTTGTTAAATACTATCATAATAGTAATGGTCAACCTTAGGTTTATTTATGTCACGGTAATGTACATGTGCCAGAACGTCCCTCTGGGTGGCGCCACTCATCTACACGTCTGAAGTATTGGGCACTGTACTCTGACAGCGCACTATGAAATGAGTGTTCTATTACATTTCAGTTTCAGCTTGTAAATGTGCAGTTCATGTTTTTTGACCCGCGGTTCTGACTTCTGTTTTCTTTTCTTGCATTTCATGCAAATTAACCCTTCAGTGTTCATTCAATTGCACAGACCATTAAAAGCCATTTTAACCACTCGGGGTGTGATGTTACACCCAAGCCGCTGTGGGGTTCACCTCTGACCCGTTCCCATAAGTCTACCTATGTCGTATATATGGCACCATAAAATCAGTAGCATACATTATATTTATGAATTTCTTTGTCATTTACTTTCTTTAACGGATAACGCATCCATTTACTTTAGTGGATGCCGTGCATCAGATGATCTGTATATCTGTATACTGGGATTTTTCTCTTAAAATGTTTAGCTACTGTCTCTGAAACCACCATTGAGTGGCATCTTACCCTGTTTCCTTTTTCATTCTCTCTTTCATGTCTCTGTTTCCTTCTCTTGCTCTTCTAATCTGTGTCCTGTTTCTCTCTCTCTTGAGCACACACCTTCGTACACTTTTTCCTGTTCTCATTAATATACAGAGGTCCTTGTGTGAGTTTAATACAGGATGTGATAGACAGGCATGTGATGTGTTGACCTACATGAAGCGTTCCCATCAGGGACACTGTGCCACAGTTCTTGCACCGCAGGTGTGAAACTATCCATCTCCAAACAATCACTCGAGTCAAACAATACACGTTATATAAGTGGCCCGATGGTTAGAAGGTTCTCACAGCCAGTGGGATCACGATAACCCGGGGCAGGATAGTTTCGTACGGGATGCTGTTGATTTGCAGTAATAGATATGAATGCGTATTAGATCATTGTGGAGACCTTGTTTACTTATGACATTAGTCAAAGTTTCTTGCTTCTGAAATTTAGCTTTACATGGTCATTTTATGCCCACTCTTTTCCAGTTTAGGGTGATCTGTCCTTTTAAGGCTGCATTAATGCTGCGTTTCATTTATAGAGAACCAAAGCACTATTAGAATTGCTCCTTATAATGTGGGCTGAGGTGAGACTTGGTGTATTTTAGTTCTGCTTTTAGAATTATGTTTATCGCATTGAATTTGGAGTCGACGCGGAGCAGCCTTAACTCGCTTACATGCTTTTTAAAAAAAAAATTCCTATTTTCATTATTTTTCATTAACGTATTATTCTGTAATGCTGTATGCTGACGTGTTGTTTACGAATTCAAGATTGTTCTCATCACATAATCAGTCCTGTCAACAAGGCAGCAAAAAACAGATCTCCGCTATCAGATTTTGCCCTTATTTTCCTGGTCGACCTCAGTGTTTTGTTGATGTTTTGGTTCTCACATTATAAAAAGGTAGGTCAGGAAAGCAGTGTTTAATTCCCATGATTATCTCCATTATAAACCTGTATGTCTAAACAACAACATTACCACTCAACAGTTTGGTTTCAGTATTTTTTTATATGGCTTTTGAAAGAAAACTGTGAAAAAATATTACAACTTAAAATAGCTGTTTTATATTTGAATGTATTTTAAAATGAAATTTATTCCTGTGATGCAAAGCTGAATTTTCAGCATCATTACTCCAGTCTTCAGTGTCACATGATCCTTCAGAAATCATTCTAATATGCTGATTTCCTGCTCAACAAACATTTCTTCTTCTTATTAATGTTGACTGGTTGTGCTTCTTCATATTTTTGTCAAAATTGTGACATCCTTTTTTTAGGATTCTTTTATGAATTGAAAGTTCAAAGAAATGAACTTTTGTAGCATCATATCTTTATTGCCACTTCTGATCAATTTAATGCATAATTTAGTAAAAAAAAAATCTTACTGACCCCAGACGTTTGAATGTTGAAACAATGCTTTTGCAACTTTTATAGAAAAACATGATTTCTGCATGTCACCTTCCACCTGACTCTGGATTTTGTAATAATTCAGTTTTCCTATGTTCAACACAACCAAACCTCGCTTTGGTCGTTCATAGTTTGCAGTAAGGAGGCTCATGTGCGCTAGTGTGCAAATGCGTATGCAGTGTTTGCAAATTGGTTTGCAAATGATTTTCCAAGGTATTTTATCTCACAGAGGTTTATATCCTGAGGTCTGTTCAATGGTAATTTGTGGTGGTGTTGTAGGCTACCAGTTGAAAGTTTGGACAAACCTTCTTATTCTTTATTAGTGCTGTATCCCATCTATTTTATATTTAATGCTCTGGACATTCTTGAAAAGCTTTATGAGCTGCATCTTGGGAAGCTTTTAGACAGTATTGAAGGATTGTGCATACAATTTTGCACGTTTATGGACTCAATCAAGCTTAAAGGAGAAGTTCGCTTCCAGAACGAAAAATTACAGATAATGTAGTCACCCCCTTGTCATCCAAGATGTTCATGTCTTTCTGTCTTCAGTCATAAAGGAATTATGTTTCTTGAGGAAAACATTTCAGGAATGTTCTCTATATAGTGGACTTCTGTGGTGCCCGTGAGCTTGAACTTCCAAAATGTAGTTAAAATGCAGCTTCAAAGGCTCTAAACGATGAATGCTGATGAAGAAGGGTCTTATGTAGCGAAACGATCGGTTATTTTCTAAAAATTTGTTTTACAGTTTCTATACGTTTTAACCTCAAATGCTTGTCTTGTCTAGCTCTGTGATGTGCATGTGTACTCTGTGTAATCCGGGTCAATACAGTTGGGGTGTGTCGAAAAACTCCCACCCCATTTTCTCCTCTAACTTCAAAATCGTCCTGCATCGCCCTTTGATCAAACGCCCTACGTCGGTCAAACGCCCTTTAGACAAAAAGGTGAAACAGCGACGATTTTGAAGTTGGAGAAGAAAATGGGATGGGAGTTTTTCTGCCTACCCTAACTGTCTTGAACCAGAATGCACAGAGCACATGCAGAGCTAGACAAGACGAGCATTTGAGGTTAAAAAGTATATAAATTATACATTTTGGAAGTTCAGAATCGTGGCACCATATAGAAGTCTGCTATATGGAGAATTTTTTTTCTGGAAGTGAACTTTTAAAGCTTCTTTATTTTTATGCTCTGGATTAAAAAAAAAACTTCTTTGGCATCAGTAGTTCTTTGAAGAACCTTGAACATCCACGGAACCTTTCAAATGCAGAAAAGGTTCTTTATAGTCAAAAAAGGTTCTATAGATTTTTAAAATGGTTCTTTTAGTAACTGTTCACTGAAAGGTTCTTTGGGGAACCAAAAAAGGTTCTTCTATGGCATCACTGCAGAAACACCCTTTTGGAACCTTTATTTTTAATAAGAGTGTAAGGTCATGAGAAACAGATCATGTTCCAACCTTTGACTGGTGAATATCAACCCAACTGACGTGAATTAAGAAGAATACATGGAAATAGTGAGTGTCCACTGGCTATTTTGTTTTGACAGTTTCTGATCAGACCCGTCACATTTCACCACATCATGGGGGAGTGTGTTTCATTTTTTCAGAAAAAGAGCACTAATATGGACACTTGCTCACACACACACACACACACACACCTGTGACTTGTGTTTGATAGTGAGAACTCTGCCGCTGCGGTTTCAGTTTTGGTATTACAAAGAAAACTTTCAAAAGGTTTCGTGGTTTTACGCATTAGACGTTCGATTGGCTGAGATGAGATAGATGAATCCACCGATCTACATCGTTCAACAACTGTTGTAATGCCCCGCTTTGGTGTGGTTTTGTAGGGCCAGGTCCTTGTTTTAAAAACAGTTTTGTTGTGAATCACCAAGTCTGAATCACGACAAGTTTGCAGGTGCTCTGTGCTGCAGCAATTGTTGCGCAGGGTTTCACGTTGGGAATGCACTTCTCGTTTATGATACGTGGGAAACGGTGTCATGTGTTAGATCCCTGCCCTAGCTCCCAGCATTCGCTCTCCTTTCCAGCGCTGCTCCGCTGGTTTTCCAGAGCACCGCCCCTCTTTCCAGAGCTCGACCTGGTCTTTGGTGAACAGCAGTTGACACCATTACCAACACACACACACTGGCTGTTTACTTTTAGGAGTGGGGCGACCTGACCCAGCCAGCTAAACAAACACTAATTAGGCTCTTCAAAACAGTGTAGGTTCCAAACTTTGGCCGTAAGTAGCTCAGCCGTCCGATGTGAATGCTTGTCCGCAGGTCAGCGGGTTAAAAGCTGTGAATTCTTGCACTGTAACGAGAGCCTGTTTAAATGCTTTATTTTTTCCGGTCGTCCGTTGAAGATTAAGGTTACACGGTGGATCGTAATCCAACGCTGAAGGAAGTTGAATGTTTGTCGAGTAACAGTGCGGTTGTTTGTTTTCGGCTTGGATTTGCACATTTCTTCCAAAGTGCATTTTATTAAAGACTTCCTCTTTCCGGGCAATTACGTGGGGTGACCTCTTCACCTGGTCTGTAACAGTCTGGCTGTGATGTGAAGTTTGCTAGAGGTTTTGTATTTGAATAAATATTCAAAAAGCGTAGATAGTTGTGACTCTAAAATCTGATTGGATAAGCCAAGTTTAAAGTCGTTGTAAAAGCTGATACGAGCGCACTTATAACCTCACGTCATTTGAATTTTGTACTAATACGTCAAGTGTATTTATGTGCAGTTATGCTAATCAAGGCCATTACACAACAGAATAATTGTTTATACTGGAGAAAAGCATTTGCAAATGACGTCTTTATGATGCTTGATGGTTGCTACGATGTTGTTATTGTTTACTAAACCTAGCAGTGTTAGGGTTAGAAACCAATTAAATGTAAATACTAGATGAAATTATTACAATTTTTCTTTACATGTTTTAGTTGGTCGAACTAAAATTCTAATTAAAGTTAAACTAGTTAAACTGAAATTCTAAGTGCTAAAATTAATAAATGCTAAAATTAATAAAATAAAATTTAAAATGTAAAAACAGAACCTAGTGAAAATGACAAGCACTTAACAAAAATACTCAAATTTAATCTAAAATGTAACGAATATATGAAATATTATTCAAAATACAAATACTATAATAGTATATAAATAATAAATTAGCACTGTAGCAGTAGTAATAGCGATTCTTGCCATTGCAAACACCACTAATAAATGTCATGTATTATATAGTGATGTTTGATGAAATGCACAGCCTACAGTTGCTTCTTGTTTTATTTCAACACTTTCCAAGAACTGTTGTAGAGGGCATTGCAACGACAACCTTTTATATTTGTCATCTAGGCTTTTTTTGTCCACCCCATTTCCTCAGAATTTAGTTTAAATGCACATACTTCCTTTTGTCAAGTCAGTTGTTGATTTCACTTTCCCCTTAAGCAAGATTCTATTTCTGGAGGCGTTATTTTCTCTGATCTCTCTCTGAGGCGCTCGGGCAGATGGAGGGCTAAGAACAGCCTCACCTGGAGCAACACTACGCTCTACCTCACATGGCAGAGTGTGTACATGAAAATTCCCGTCGTATGCAAAGCGCATTCCAATGGAAGCCCTGTTTATTTTCCCCCGCACGCACGCCGGGATCTCTTCCAGATACCTGCTTCGTTAGTAAACAAAGCTGTCTGTGCCCTTCCGTGAACCTCTGACAGACAGCTCGGCTGCACTCCTCTCGTTTTGCAGTTCGTCATCTTGTTGTGATTGTAGAGCAGATGCCACGAATGCCATAACGTGATTTGACGGAGCGGGAAACGCGAAGGTGTGACTGAAATTCCTTTCTTCCAGATTCATAGCGTCTACCCACCTTGCCCTTGGGTACTTGGATACTTCATCCCAAAATGACTTTCACTGTATGGATAAGATAGTTGTGTCCCAAGTGATGCACTACGCACTCACCCATCTAGTTTATGGATTTTAGAAGGGCATTTGGTAATTATTGGTCAAAGTGCTGACATACAACACAGAGCAGGCTACTTTAGTTATTAAACAAAGTCTCAGCTTTCAAATGTTGTCATTTTGTAAGAAATTCAAACAACAAATACAGTTTTGTGGCTCTTTAATATATCGTGACAGATCGCTGTAGCGTCTCAGTTTAAGCAGAACGTGAACCGATCATCTCTTCCTCTTTATAATTTATATGAATGAACATCGGAAGGTATCTTGTTTTAATTGCAGAAAGACAGCAATACATACCATTTTTCCAGTTGAAGAAGTCTACCGACATTAATCTACTCTCCTGTCTGGTTTGTTTGTTGGACGAAATAGGAGATTCTAGGGCTGCCCTTGACTACAGATTTTTCTGGTCGACTAGTAGTCGTTCATTTTAAGCATTAGTCGACTATTAGTTGCACGTTTATTAATAAACCATACAAATCATAATAATTGCCTCAGTAGCACGCAAAAAAAGCTTGCCACAGCGCACTGGTAGATGTAATAATTCTGAATGTGTCTGGGAAAAACAGCAAGGAGCCTGCATTAACTAGTGCTTTCTTTGAGTATGCATGCGTGTTTGTATGTTCTGTATGCGTGTTTTATATGGATAACACAATCTGAGAATATTTATTTTCTATTTGAAATGGTTCATTTAAAAGTAGACATTTCACTCTCTATAGATATATTTTTCCTGTCTGTAAGGCAAGTATATATGAAGAGTTCAGATGCAAAGGCCTCTAAATCCATCTGACGTATTTCTTATATATATATGAGCATTTCTTTCTGCCTACTTTGTATAGGTTTCTATGTAAGTACCGGTACTTCTGATTGGGCTGCGGCTGGAATTTAGTGAGTTTGAAGTAAAAGTATTTGATGGACGTGTACTGTGTGTCAGGAGCATTCACTCACTATCATTATTTCATTTTTGACCGAGCTGGTTTCGCATCTGAACTCTTCATATGGAGTTTCAAAGTTACGTGCTCAAGTTCAGAGACCGGGACGACAGAAAGCGCATTGTTTGCTTTCGTTATTTTACAAAAGTGCAATGTTTTGTTGTTTTTCTGAGTGCACACAAATACATATAGAGTCTTTACCGATTTAAAAAAAGATGTATTACGTTTAACATGTATGACCAAAAATGACGGAGTGTTTTAAGAGGAGGTGATCGCACCGGCGCATCCATCTGTCCTGCTGTGAGCGCGCTACTATTCAGCCTCCACACTCCGAGCAGACACTTCAGTAGCGCACATTTTTCTAGGTTAACATTAGATTGAGTGACCATGTAAAGCTGCTACTAACATATTTCAAATAAAAAGCCATATTTGAGGTCAGTGAAGGATAGGTGAGCATTGACAGTCACATAGACAGTCACAGACTGTGCCACTTCCTGTGGGTTTTTTTTTTTTTTTTTTTTTTTTTGCAATGATCTGTTATGATTGCTCAGATCGCCTGTCAATCAAACTATCTGCGAAGGATCAGTTGGGACACAACTGTAGTCATACAGGTTTGGAATGACATGAGGCTGGGTTAATGATGAATGTTTATTTATAGGTGTATTATCACCTTTAAAGGTGACCTATTATGCCCCTTCTTATAGATGTAAAATAAGTCTCTGATGTCCCCAGAGTATGTAAATGAAGCTTTAGCTCAAAATACCCCACAGATATTTTTATAGCTTGTTAAAATGACCACTTTTGGGGTCTGAGCCGAAACTGTGTCCCCTTTAACTCCACTGCTGATTGGAAATAATAGAGGCACTTTCTACTAAAACTTACAGAAATCTTCAGATCAGACTTGAGCAGGTCAACGCACTGGATAATTGTGAACAAGAAATGTGAAAAGCATAGTCAGCATCTATTTATTGGTCCAACATTGTATTCCTAGACATCATGTACTGTGGCTTTGTGGCAAACATGGAGCAAAGTTTGAAGCCATGCTGGAATCAAGGGTTGCTGGTAGATTCCTTGTCATTGCATTGATCGGCCCTTCTAAGGACAGGAAAGTACAGGTTTCAACATAAGCACCGCTCACGTAACTCTTTTTATAGTGCTTGGTTTCTAAGAGATGGGAAATGGTGTAGAAGTTGAGGATGTTGACTAGTTTTATCCAGAGTAAACCAGCGAGCTTGAGTTGTCTGACAGTGAGCTGTAGAGCAAAAGTCAAGGAGCATATTTCGCTGAATCTATCACAAATGCCGCTTATATGTCCGAAAAGTGTTTTGAAACTCAGTTGTAAAATGGTTTCAGTCACTTGACATGCAGACGGTGGTTGTGATAAGACCGTCTGCAGCCTTTCACTTAGTCTTCTTGGTCATAGCTGCATTGTGAACTTTTGCACATCTGGACGGCAGATGCTCAGCAAGTCTCCCCAACTTTCACCCAGACACCACCAAGATTGTAAGAGCTGCATCTTCTCTTGCCAATTTACAGGAGACGTTGTCATCACCATCTCTTGGCGTCTTTTACAAAACCGAACTGTTGATGAAATCGTGTGGAGACACAGTCTGGAGTCTACGCTGGGTTTTCAGCGGTGCTCTGTGACGCGCGTGCCGCGTGCCAGTAGACAGCATGTCTGGTCGCAATACGGTCTCGTGAGCGTGAATGAGTGTATTTAACCGTCGGCGTGTTTCTGGAGCAATAGTAAGCTCTATGTTACTCAACGCCCTCGTGGTCACCGGCTGACTTTTCTGGCATTAATGTAACTCGGTTCAGTCCGTGCATAAGCCGTTCTTCGTCATCTAACTGTATTTCCTCAGCTGTGGAAAGCACTTTGAAAACACGTTTGTGATCTGATCCCTCTCAATGTGTTTGAGAATCAATATGCATTGATCTATACGATCATAATCTCAAATTCATAGTCTGTTGAGACTCTGCAGATAAGTGAACAGAACACGGTAGTCAATAAGGCCGATGAGTGGAGCTACCTTTGGGCCTGCTGCAGCTCCAGCCTGTTTTTAGAGTACCGTATCGATTCGTTTGTTTGAAGAGCTTGTTTACTGATCGGCTGTCGAGGTGGACGTGGCCTGTCAGATGTTCTTGTGAGCAGTTGGAGTCAAGGAGCGTACAAGAGTGCAGGTCGGTGCGGTGACCTCAGCTCTTTCTGGATGAACTCTGCAACTCATGTTCCACACGGTCATATTTGGACACGGGGCATCAAGGTTTAATGAAGTAATCGTAGTAAAAATATCCGTTAGGTCATGTCTGTTTGCATCATGAAGTTGTTGTAAAATAGCTACAGGAATAAGTCATCCCAAAAAGGACAATTTTGTCATATTTACTTCACGTTCGTGTTAAATCTGTATGACGTCTGGAAAACGTAAGGTGATTTTTTTTTTTGGATGAGCATTCTGGCCATGTTTTTCGATATAAGAAAAAAGAAAAAGTGCTGGGGCTTTCAGTCTTCAAAAAATTACCATCAAATGTCATAAAAGCCAATAGTTTGATGTGTACAGTATGTTCCAGTTCTTCTAAAGTCATATGATAGCATTGTGTGAGGAACAGACTTAAATTCAAGCCGTTATTTACTGATGATCATTGCCTCTAATGGGCTTTGAATCATTTTGACCAGATCCTTGAGTCAATCTGATCTGCATCAAGTCATTCAATTAAAAGGTTCAGTTGAAAACAATGATTCATTCATAAATCATACATGACTCTAGAGTAGATTTTACAGGAATGATGAATTAAATTATCAGTCTGTCTAATTTATCAGCATAAATACAAATAAATAAATATATATATATATATAAAGCGAGAGGAGAAAATAACATGAAAATATATGAATAAATAAGGACAAAATATACTTTTTGTGTTTTGTAACATTTATGTATTTTTCTGTGGTTGCCTTTTACGAAAGCTTTAAATACTATTTATTTATTTACACTATCAGTCAAAAGTTTTCTTGTTGATTTTTATGTTGATGTTTTTTTTTTAAAGAAGTCTCTTTTACTCACCAAGCCTGAATTTATTTGATTCAAAGTACAGCAGAAACAGTATAATTCTGAAATATTTTTACTATTTAAAATCACTGTTTTCTATATGAAAATATTTTAAAATGCAGTTTATACCTGTGATTTCACAGTTGAATTTTTAGCATCATTACTCCAGTCACATGATCCTTCAGAAATCATTCTAATATTCTGATTTGCTGCTCAAAAACTATTTATTATTATTGTTATGTTGAAAACAGCTGAGTTTATTTGATCTCAAAAGAACAGCATTTATCTGAAATAGAAATCTTCTGTGACATTATAAATGTCTTTTTCATCACTTTTGATCAATGTAAAGCATCCTTACTAAATAAAAGTATTCATTTCAAAGCTGATCTTTGGATCTTTCGATTCTATTCAAAGAATCCTGAAAAATAATACTCAACTGTTTTAAATATTGGTAGTAATAATAATAAAAATGTTTCTTGAACAGCAAATCAGAATATTAGAATGATTTCTGAAGGATCGTGTGACACTGAAGACTGGAGTAATGATGCTNAAAATTCAGCTTTGATCACAGGAATAAATTACATTTACAAAAATATTCAAATACAAAACAGTTATAGTAAAAATATTTCACAATATTTTGTCTTTTGCTGTGCTTTAAATCAAATAAATGCAGGCTTGGTGAGCAAAAGAGACTTAAACATTAAAACCTAAACATTTAAAAACATTAATAATCTTACTGTTCAAAACCTTTGACTGGTAGTGTATTTATTTATTTTTGCTGTAATGCACATAGTCTGATATGTATTAATAACATACATGACATTTTTTAAATTCAGATATTCAAGTTACAAATTTGAATTTAAAAAATAATATTTTGCTTTTGAATTGACTTCCGTGACAGCAGCACTTGGTGGTGACGTGAACAAAACCTGATAATCATGTTTTCAAACATGACTGGGATTTGTTTACGTTTAGACCTAGAAATGCAGAAGTTTAGAATCTTGAGAATTTCTTCTCCATTTTTCAACATCCTTAAACTTTATCCCAGATTTTGAATGCATTTTCACATTTTGAACCCCACCAGTGTGGTATAGATTGTTCATACTGCGCTGCCATTTGCATTTATCTTCAGAGCGCACGACACGTTTCCGCTGCTGAAATACGTGAATGAAGCTCCTCAACTCACGTAGGGTGTGTAAAGTTCCTTGGAATCTTCCAATTCGATTCTTCTAATTCGGCTCATTGTGATGTCACAGCGGCCCTGCTTTTTGAGGATAAACCTTATCGATGACCGCCAGACCTCAAGGGCAGGTCTTAGCTCTCTGTTTTGTAAGCTCAGCCTGCCCCTTTCTTAGAATCGAGACACTATCTGTGGCCTACATTAGTGGAAGTGAGCTTGTGGTTTTGCTCTTGCTCGGTGGACCTCTGCTCTTCTCTTTTCTCACGAATTCTATCAGCGGCATCGCTCTTTCGTGGTAGACCCAACCAGTGAATTTTTTCTATTCCGCTTTTTTATTCACTGTCGACCTCTTCTCATCAGTGCATCCGCTGGCGGCTCAGGGGTCAACCGCTCGCTTTTAGTGTTGGGAAACGACCTATTGCAGATCGTTGCGGTGGGCTGGTCTGTGCTTTCACTGCATGTAAACAGTAATGGTTAAAGAAGTTGTTTCAGTATTTCAGAGTTCATCTGAATGGCGTTTTTTTTTTTTTTTGGTCTATTAGAAGGACTATCAACCTAGAAACAAAATTTCAAAATGGAGTTTGATAAAGCACATGCATTCTGATCATTAAAGTGGGTGTAAAATATCCTGTAGACATACAGTGGAGATCAAAATTAGAGAAGAACCTATCATTTCCTAAATTTTAAGGTCACTGCTAAGTCCTATTATCGTACCAGCAGTAGAAGTTATTAAGCATACTTCTTAAATTGTATTCTGCAGAACAGTATAAAAACTGAAATGAGATATTGGAAAAAGAACTCTGATCAAAATTAGAGATCACTTACAGATACCTCCAAGTTATTGCTGTTAATCAAATGCAAGATGGCGCGCCGCTCTAAGGTAACCGAAACTTTGCAACAGGCGGTTGTCCAGATGAAGGCCGAAGGGACGACCTCTTCAGCTATTACAAGAGAAGTTGGTCATTCCAAATGTGTGGTTTCTTGAATTTTGCAGATTTACAGTGACAGTAATTCATTCAAGTCAGCCAAAAAAGGCTGATCATCCACTTAAGACAAATACACGAGAAAACAAGTGCAGTGACTCTCAGTAGGGAATGGGTTCAGCACTGCAGCTGGAATTGCTTGCCAGTTCAGCGCAGAACAGGCTAAGGATCTGTCTCAGGACTTTTAAGAGAAGTCGGACGGAAAGCGCACTCTGCAGTGACCAAACCTCTCATCAGCAGAAGGAATCAAAAGGCTGAGCTCACCTTTGCTGAGGAGCATGTTATGTGGAGAGAGAACTGCTCCAAAGTTCACTTTAGCGATGAGAGCAAGTTTAATTTATTTGAGTCATCAAACTGAGGAAAGACTGAAGCCCAAGTGCGTAAAGAAGTCAGTTAAAGGTGGAGGAGGAAGTGTCATGGTTTGGGGGATGTTTTCTGCAGCAGGAGTTGGGCCTCTTTTAAAGAGTGAATGCAAGTGTTTATCAGAACCTCCATCAGCAACACGCAGTTCCTTCCCTGCAAGCATCTCACAATCAACCTGCAATTTTCAATGGCCCCGTCACACTGCAAAACAGGTGAAGCACTTGCTTGAAGCTAAGAACATTGAGATAATAAAACGGCCGGCCCAGAGTCCTGACCTAAACCCGATTGAAAATCTCTGGAAAATCCTTGGCGACAAAGATGTGGCTAAGAAACCCACTACAGTTACCGAACCGTGGAAGAGAGTGGAGCAAGATCACACCAGTGCAGTCTGAGAAACTAGTGATGTCCTGCGGCCACAGATGTGTTGAAGTCTTTTCAAAGCAAGGGCCTCTACACTTTCCCTCTAATTTCGGACAGCTGTAACCCTCAACATTTTTAGTTGTAATCTTTTTTCGTGCCACAGTGATACTGGTCTGTAATTTTGATCAGTGTATTTTACACAAAATAAAGTTTTGTTGAAATGGCTTGGATTTGTTGTCAAACATGTTAGTCGAACAGTGGTGTATCTAGAGCTAATATGTGACCCTGGATCACAAAACCATAAGGGTCCATTTTTTTTAATTGATATTCATACATCAGCTAAATAAATATGCTTTCCATTGATGTATGTTTTGTTAGAAAATGACGGTATTTGGCAGAGGTGCACCTATTTGAAAATCTTGAATCTGAGGGTGCCAAAAAAATAAAAAAAATCACCTAAAGTTGTTCAAATGAAGTTCTTAGCAATGCATATTAATAATCAAAAGTTAAGTTTTGATATATTTACGGTAGGAATTTTACAAAATATCTTCATGGAACATGATCTCAACTTAATATCCTAATGATTTTTGGCATTAAAAAAAATATATAATTTTTACCTATATAATGTATGTTTGGCTATTCCTATAAATATAGCCATACTACTTAAGACTGGTTTTATGGTCCAGAGTCACATATTCGTTTAAACTTTGAGCGATTAAGTCTAAGACTTACACTTCTGTTCAGATGTTTACAAAGACATTTGCACTTTTATTCTGCAGTCATGCATTAAATTGGTCGTTATTGACAGTAGAAACATTTATGATGTTACAAAATATTTCTGTTTCAGATATATGCTGTGCCTTTGAACTTCAGGGCATCATAGTTTCCACAAAATACAGGTGTATCTCAATGAATTAGAATGTTGTGGAAAAGTTCATTTATTTCAGTAATTCAACTCAAATTGTGAAACTCGTGTATTAAATAAATTCAGTGCACACAGACTGAAGTAGTTTAAGTCTTTGGTTCTTTTAATTGTGATGATTTTGGCTCACATTTAACAAAAACAAACCAATTCACTATCTCAACAAATTAGAATACTTCATAAGACCAATAAAAAAAAACATTTTAGTGAATTGTTGGCCTTCTGGAAAGTATGCTCATTTACTGTATATGTACTCAATACTTGGCAGGGGCTCCTTTTGCTTTAATTA
>JAHKKF010531449.1:0-10892 GCA_019740295.1 Labeo calbasu | reverse complement strand
TTGTGCCGTGTTGGCCTTTGGTTTATGTTCATTTGTGTTTTGTTTAATTAAAATCCCTTCCCTGCATTTGGACCCAGACCTCCTTTTGCCCGTGACAACCTCCCCCAAGAAAAATATATGTAATTAAAATAGTGGAATAACACAAAATATGTATCATTTTAAGACTTAGAAACTCTTTTTAAGGATTTTATTTTGATCAACTCTTAACAAGTGATCAGTAGTCCCTCTAAAATGGAGTGCAGTGTGGGTGGGAGTAATTATATTTTTCATACCACTGCCTTGGTCAACAAAAAATTAAATCATCTGAGTCTGACCTTTATGATGCATGTGTATTAGTGACGGTATGGTGTTTATTCATGACGCATTTAGGCAGTTCACAATGCAAGCTGAAAAAACTACAGTTAGTATCATTAAACTGTACAGCATTTACAGTGTGATTTAAATCTACTATTTATTAAGACAACAGGGCACAAGTTACAAAATGTATAGCACTATATATTCTGGCATTTCCCCTTCTCAAGAAAGGTTCAAAAGTAATATGAGCTAATGGACTGATGATTTAGTATTTCTGTCAGCAGAAAAATATATATGCTGACAAACCTTTGCTGCAAAATTAGATAGAAGTGAGAGCAGACAAAAACATGCACAACAATAGACATTAAATGTGACCCTGGACCACAAAACCAGTCTTAAGGGTACATTAAGATTAATTGAGATTTATATCATCTGAAAGCTGAGTAAATAAGCTTTCCATTGATGTATGGATGTTAGGATAGGACAATATTTGGCCGAGATACAACTATTTGAATATATGAAATCTGAGGGTGCACAAAAATCAAAATATTGAGAAAAAAGTTGTTCAAATGAAGTTCTTTATAATGAATATTACTAATCAAAAGTTTTGATATATTTACAGTAGGAATTTTACAAAATATCTTCCTGGAATATGATATTTACTTAATTTCCTAATGATTTTTGGCATAAAAGAAAAAAAAAAAAAATCATTTTGACCCATATAATGTATTTTTGGCTATTGCTACATATTCCCCAGTGAATTAAGACTGGTTTTGTGGTCCAGGGCCACAAATGGTTTCTATAACACTGATGGTGCTTTTCACGAAATCTAAAAAGGGTCATAAAATGCATGGTTTGCTTATGAAGTTAAGCAAAAGTTTGTAAATGTTTGTAAAATTGATGATTTTCTATTTTATAATTTTATAACCTTCATTTTAACTTTCTTAAAAACACTCTGATTCAGTGCATTGCTAATTTCAGAAACCTGAGTTGACCCTCACTGCTGTGATTTATAATACCAACCTTAACAAACTAAAATGGTATGCAGTATATTCAACTTGACTATGCTTTCTTCACTTAATTTACTAATATCCCATTAAAAATGAAAGAGCAGTTTTTGACTGAGTGATGATTGTCTAAACTTGGGTTGAATCTAGTATCCTGGCTAGGAATTGGTTTATGGTTCTATAATAAATGTTCCATGCTTCTGCTGGTGTATTAGTGCTATATGACATTTACTCACCATCCATTTAACTCACACATAAACTTAACATAAATATGATTTACTGTCTTTTCTTTTTCTGTCTTCAGTCTGTGTGGATGCCGTATTACAGAGAAACAGTGTCTCCTCCTGACTTCAGCTCTGTGTTCAAACCTTTCACACCTGAGAGAGCTGGACCTCAGTGGAAATAAAATAGAAAACAAAGGAGTCAAACATTTATGTAACGTACTGAATCATGCATGCTGTAAACTGGAGAGACTGAGGTGAGGAACATGCTTAAAAATGCTGTTTGGGGTCTGTAGAGACCCCACGCAACAAAATTTAATTTTGTAACAAAATAATAGTTTTTTTCTAAAACAAAATTCATTTTTCTGTGCATTAATGTTTTTACTACAATTGTGCCAGTTTCGGAGGATTTATTATGATTTTTTAAATTTATATAAATTAATAAATAAATATTTTTTTTAATAGGTTTTTATACAAAAATAGCTTTTTGTGTAAAATTCACTTTATGAAAGACCCACATTTTTAACTTTCATTCATGGTATAACATGGATCATTTGACATAGTTTGGTGTAAGATTTTTGCTCATCATTTGGAAAATGCCGGTTTAAAAATAAAAAATTATCATTTTTACCAGTAGATGGCTGCAGAGCTCCACTGTTTACTATGTGCTATTTGACTAACTGAAAGACATCTTTTTACAAGTTTTTCAGTGGGAAAGGAAACGATGTGACATGTGGCCAAGTATAGTGACCCATACTGAGAATTTGTGTTCTCCATTTAGCCCATCCAAGTGCACACACACAGTAGTGAGTAGTGAACAAACACCCAGAGCAGTGGGCAGCCATATTGCTATCGCTGCAGCGCCCGGGGAGCAGTTGGGGGATCGGTGGCTTGCTCAAGGGTCTCACTTCAGTCGTGGTAGTGAGGGTGGAGAGAGCACTGGTTATTCACTCCCCCCACCTTCAATCCCTGCCGGATCAGGGACTCGAACCTGCAGTGTTTCAGTTGCAAGCCCGATTCCCTAACCATTAGGCCACGTCTTCTTTTTTTCTTTTTTTTTTTTTCTTTTTTTTTTGATTTTGATTTTGATTTGAATTTTTGGATTTTATCTACAAATGAAATCACAATTATACAAATAAAAATTACTTTGTCAAAGTAATGGATGAATTGATCAATTTTGAATGGATGAATGGATTTTGAATCGACATTTTGTTGGTTTGATTCTAATCATAATGTAACTATTGAAAAACTGATTTTTTTTTCAGTCCAAAAAATATTAAACTTTGACAAAAAGTAAATTTTTATTGTTATAATTGTGATTTCATTATATGTAGATATCAATCCAACTGAAAAAAAAATTGTAAAAAGATATCTTTTAGTTGGTCAAATAGTAAATAGAGGGCAGCCATACTGCTATCACTGTGGCGCCCGGGGAGCAGTTGGGGGCCTTGCTCAAGGGTCTCACCTCAGTCATGGTATTGAGGGTGGAGAGAGCACTGGTTATTCACTGCCCCCACCTTCAATCCCTGCCGGATCAGGGACTCAAACCCGCAACGATTCAATTGCAAGCCCGATTCCCTAACCATTAGGCCACGTCTTTTTTTTCTTTTTTTTTTCTTTTTTTTTTCTTTTTTGATTTTTGGATTTTATCTACATATTATGAAATCACAAATATAAAAATAAAAATTACTTTTTGTCAAAGTAATGGATGAACTGATACATTTTGAATGGATGTATTTTGAATCAACATTTTGTTGGTTTGATTCTAATCATAAAATCATAAAAACTGATTTTTTTCAGTACAAAAAGAAAATTAAACTTTGACAAAAAGTAAGTTTTTTTGTTACAATTGTGATTTTATTATATGTAGATATCAATCCAATTGAAAAAACTTGTAAAAAGATATCTTTTAGTTGGTCAAATAGCAAATTGTAAATAGTGGAGCTCTGTAGCCATATACTGGTAAAAATGATATTTTTTTTATTTTTAAAGCGGCCTTTTTTCAAATGATGGGCAAAAATCTTACACCAAACCATGTCAAATTATCCATGTTATCCCCATGAATGAAAGTTAAAAATGTGGGTCTTTTATAAAGTGAATTGTACACAAAAAGCTGTTTTTGTATAAAAACCTAATAAAAAAATATGTATTTATTAATTTATATAAATTAAAAAATATATAATAAATCCTCCAAAAACGGCACAAATGTAGTAAAAACATTAATAAATAAGAAAATAATATTTGTTTTAAAAAAAACTATTACTTTGTTAGAAAATTATATTTTGTTGCATGGGGTCGCTAGAGACCCCAAAGACCTTGAATGTGACTTTTTTTTAACACTAACATAAAATCAAGATATCACTCCAATTTTTTTTTTTTTATTTGTAGATCTAGATAGTGCTGACAGTTGTACAAAGTCTCATGTCATTTCGACAAAGAGAACATTTTTTAAAAATTAAGCGAAAGTCATTTGCGGGTCAAAATGACCCCGAAGGACGCATAAGGGTTAAAATCATTTCAATATTACGATTTATCTTCACATATATAATTGAGGAAAATAATACCTGTTGTATTGTGTGAAATGATGAAAGCAGGGTCTGATATAAACACCTGACAGGTACCAAACGCAGGTAAATTTTGTTCACTGAATTTCATAGTGTCACAGATGACTATGGCAAGTGATAATTTCATTATAAATAGCTTTAAATGTGCTCTGTGGTACAAAGAACCTCAGTAATAATAAGCCGTGAAAAAAAATGTGCAAATACAAGACACTTTTTTAAAAAATGGCGGAGGCCACAGAGCAAACAACATCCGGGTAATGGTATGAGCCAGTCTGCCCAAAGTACATGCATTTCATGTGAAACAGAAAGTAAGCAACGGAGTGCAAAAAATGGCAATTAGTTTATTGCAAGAAATTATGTTTGTGATAAACACATGAAAACATTTTTCTTTGATATTTTATCTAAAATGTTTGTTAAAACAGTTACTATTATTTCATTATTTCAGTCTATAAAATGTTAATAGCATTTTTTAATATAACAAAAACAACATAACGGTGCTTTTGAAAACACAAAACAATACACAAAATGGGAAAATGAGTCAAATGTTTCAAACGGATTCCAGTGCAAATGAACATGACTGTAAAGTTCAATAATATTGATTCGTGCTTATTGTGAACCTTTTTCTGGATACCTATGCTGGAATGTTTTAGTCCAGATTAAAATAAAAAAAAATGTGTTAGTAACAATAAATGTTCGAAAATAAGTATTAAGTGCCATTTGACAAACACCAAAACAAATACAAATATCTGAATGGCTGTTTGAAAATTCTTTTTGATCTTTTTCTCTGTGAAAGGTGCATATCCGGAACAGAAAGTAGTGCAGACTTTATTATCAAACTATGGTGGGACCAGTTAGACTAGTAATTAATGGGAAATACTGGGAATTTCTCTGCCACTGAAAATTCATTAGGTGAAACTTCTCATCCCATGGATTTTGCCCACAAAATTATGCTTAGATATGGCAGACTTAACTGTGCCCTATTGCATTCTGGGTTAAAAGGAAAATAATTTCTTCCTCTGTTTGTCTTTCTCTTTCTAGTCTAAATGACTGTGGCATTACAGATGTTGCTGATTTGGCCCAGTCTTTGGCTGAAAGAAAAGCACTGCAGTTTTTAAAGGAGCTTGATCTAAGTAAAAATAACATTGGAAACTCCAAGAACCGGCTCATTGGCGTGCTACAAGATTCCAACTGTACCCTGAGGTGAGTAAACAGTCATGCTAGCACGAACAGACAAGCATCATGTAGTTTCTTTTAACTTGTTCCACTCAACACTATAGTTTTCTTCTGATTTCTCCTTTCAGCCTGGAGAAAGAACATTCACGCTTGAGAGCTGGTGTAAACTACATTAGTGGGTGGTTAAAGACCAGGTCAAAAGCTCAAAATCCTGTGGAATCAACAGAACAAGAACAGTCACTGTCAGATGAGGAATCCTCAGAAGGTTCTCACTTTAGTACTTTAATAAATGCATTTTGTGTGATAGTAATTCTGGTGAGATATTGCTAAACGGCATCCAATAAATACAAACAATGCCAAATTTACAGCTACTACAGCTTTAAATGGCACTGCTTTAACAAATCTAAAGTTATTATACTAGCTGTTATATATTACTATTTAAAAATGATTACTAATGCATACATGTCACGAATCTGGTCGGTGTCCCGCTGTCCGCTCACCGCCAGATGTCACTCTCGCCCTATCACACACAGACTGTTGCACTACACCCCGGACTACATTCCCCATCAGCCATTGCACTTCACCCGCGACCAATCAGCAGCGCTATAAAAGCCCCGGACTTTCCCAGTGCTAGCCACGGATTGTTGTATTGTTGTATTCCATAGTTAGCGTTTCCTAATTTCTGGTTTTTGTTCTCCTGCCTGGTTTTCTCTTGTTCGACTGTCTAGCCGCCTGCCTTTGGATTATCGCTCGTCATAAAGGACTATTCTCTCGTCTCGCCTCTGACACTCCTGTTACCGTTGTTTGACCCTGCCTGTACGACCATGTTTTTGTCTCGTCCCTTTAATAAAAGCTCGTAGATGGATCCGCTCGCCTCTCGCCTCGTTCATCCCGTAACAATACAGATGGAAGAGGGTTAGACCTTCAAATAAAAAAAAAAAAATCTGCTTAACAGAAACATACATGCACACATGAGTATTGTTGAATGTTTGTTATTTTTTGTCTCAATGGTATTTTGCTTTTTTATATACATACAGGTGAAATGGAGGAGGAAGAAGAGGCTAATGAGCGTGCAAAACAGGTGAATTAGCTGGATACAAGTCTATAGTATAAGGCCTTCATCATGATGTTTGGATAAAATCATCCATAATGAAGCAATTAAAATATTGCTTATCATGACTGTGATATATCATGACTTAAATGTATATCGTATTATATAAACTGAAAGTCTAAAATGAAGATGAAATTATTGTTGGCTACATGTGCACAGATTCAAATCAGTCCTTTGCACTGATTAGTAATAGTCATTTTTATAGATTAGTGGTCATATTTATCTTTCTTTATACCATAATTTTATTTTACCATTTGTCTTACATTTTGTATATTTGAAATATATATATATATTTTTTTTTTTGTAAGTTCTGTGTGTATGTCTAAGAAACGAGTCTCTATACATAGGACACTTTGACTGATATATAAGTGTTGTGTATCAATCTGTTCTCCCACATCAGCCCTCATTCATCTTAACCTGTTAAGAGAATTAAAATGTACATATCATGTGCTTTCACAGTCACTTGTTTAGATAATCTATTTTTTTATTAGTGATTTTTCTTTTATTTTAATCTTCTCTTGTATTGTTTTGTAATGTTTTTGCATACTGAAAACATATAAATAAAAACTTGATCATTTTATTTTATTTGTAGAGTTCATTGTTTCAGTAGCCAGCTGTCAGTATAATTGGTGATATACAGCAGTAGATGCCAAGATTTTGCTGAAAGTTGTAGACTTGAAACTCAAACGCTCACATGTGTAAGCACACCACTAGAGGTCAACACAACATCACATTATGTGAAGTACAAGCAACAATTTCAGCTAGTGTACAGATTATGTTATGAATATCAATGAGTTTTCATTATTAAGCAGAATTCTATGCACATGAATTAGACAGAAAAATGTAATCTGCTAATTTACTTAATTCATAAGTTTATAATATAATAAATTAAATAAGCATGCATAAATCAAATGACTAGATGTACAGTATTTGCAAGTAGTAAAATAAAACATATTTATGTTAATTCAAACTCTTTCATTAATTTTATTTTTAAACATAAGGTTTGTCAGCATTTTTGTTTCTTAAATGTAAATGTATTTTCTTATTTTCTATAATGTGTTACAGTGTTTGTATGAATTAATGAATATTTAGTGGATGTCCTTTTGCAAGGTTTGTGTTTCGCTGTGTTTAGGAAAAAAAAATGAGGTCGTGCCCAGATCTGTGGGGAGTTGCGGGCACGCGTGCACGGAAGCATCATCTCACGCAGCTCTTTCGATATTCATTCATCTTCATTTAACTGCATTTTTAATTTTCAGACAAAAAGGCCATTTACTACCTTATCTGGATATTCTGCTCTCCTGGATAACCGTGAGGATATCTGTGCTGCTGGACTGGAGTGTTTTCATGGAAAGGCAGAACACCGTATAACACCATTACTAAAACATCTAATTGCCAAATTTCCAGTGTTCTACCTATAATTAAAGTTACTTTATTTGTCCAGCCAAATTAAAGTCATTTTTCTCAGTTTCACACTCTAGAGAGTTAAGGTCTATTGCCTTTGTAAGGCAGAATACAGTAGTCAACATTTGAAGTGGATCAAAACATTTAATCAAAGTTGTGCTAAAATCAAAAACAATATCCGTTATTGTCTTAGAGCAACTTTGATTAACTTTTTTGATCCATTTCAAATGTTGACTACTGTATATGTAGCGAGTTTGGTGACTGTAGGAAAAACTAACACATCAGAAACACTTCCTGATGTCAGGTATGCATCTTTTACTCTTTATTTTTTTTTATGTTTTGTATTGGTTATCTTCAGATAGATAATGTAAACGCCGTTTACTAAACGGAACAATACATGTTTTCCCTACTAATAATATTTGATTTTATTCTGACATACTATTAAATTACTTACCAAAAATTAATAAATTATGACTTCATTATTATTAAAAATACATTCCATGCTACTGCAAATCTATGATCAGTTTAGTAACAGACTAAAATTCAGCTAAGTTGGAGTATTGAGACATTACAGCTGGTGAAAGGAGAAAAACCTACTAATTGGTTACCAAGAAGTTCCTTTACTATATACAGTGAAAAACTGTAATGAGCATTTTATGTAATTTTATGGTAAAATACAGCTTTTGGAAGTGGAAAAAGAACTATTAATGGACATTCCCAGAATTTCCTGTTACATTTCACATTTGGTGTTTTTCATTATATATATATATATATATAGATAGGCTCCCGACTGGAGTAGGTGTGCGAGAGAGGAGGGGCGCTGAAACAGCCAGGTCTGGCGGCGTGCGATGAGGCACACCTGATGTGAATGGAGCCTCATCACCGCCGCTGTTAAAATGCCGAACGCGCCTCTCCTCGGGAGACCGGTCTCTTCCTCGTGCATGCACGCTGGTGTCCTCGTGGGTCCAGGAAGGGCGCGTAGAGCGCCGCCGAGATGATGGAGGAGCTGCCTGACCCGCGGTCCGGACGTGAGCCGCACCCGGACGGCTGCGGGCCATGGATGCCGGGCCGATTTACCCGCTTCAGGAGGCGCCGTAACGAAAGGTGGATGAAGCCGCTACCCCTCATACCACGGACCTCGGCGGGGAGCGAGTGCGGCCGCCGGACTCCGCCCCTTACCTGGACCCTTCCCTTCCCTTCTGAACACTGCCCCCCCTATCACGGAACCCTGACACTTTTATTTCCCCCTTTTGGACACTTTGGTTTATATTGTTTAATAAAAGCCTCTCCGAGGCCTGATGTCACGCCCACTGTGTCTATGGCAGGGGTCACCAAACTTGATCCTGGAGGGCCGGTGTCCTGCAGAGTTTACCTCCAACTTTCCTCAACACATCTGCCTGGAAGTTTCAAGTATACCTAGTAAGACCTTGATTAGCTGGTTCAGGTGTGTTTGATTAGGGTTGGAGCTAAACTCTGCAGGGACACCCGCCCTCCAGACTGGGTCTGGTGACCCCTGGTCTATGGGTTTGTATATAAACTCATTGTACATTGTACATTTTACATGCTAGTCTACATTTTTAAATATTAATAGTATAGTTATTAGTTAAAAATGTTCTATTTAATTGTATAAATGAGTCCATTTATATCCATGGTGATGAAAACAAATTTCCGCGCTGGTGGAAACAACACGAGATTTCACTTTCGCTTTCACTTTCGAGACAGGCTCAGGAAGCGTTTAGTGTCTCCGCCAGCAGCAGCAAATCAGCGCAGCTGGAAGATATCCCAGTTCAAGCGCAAGCACTAGGCTGAAAATGCCACAAAGCACCGGGAAAAGTAATTACAATGAATGTGTCGGGGGAAATACGGAGATATTAGAATTATTTATTAATAAACTAGTGTTTTCTGAGTCAGTGTTGCAAGGATGAAGTTGGCGATTCTGACACTCCTCTTTGGTCGCGCCTTTAGAGAAATGCATTTTTACAGAGTACATATTGAAAGAGTTTTTGTTTTTGTGAAGGGGTATTTGTTTAATTTCGTTAAGTAATAATTTCAAGCTTTCTATAGATATATGTATCATGTCTGTGAGGTATGTATTTGCTGAGTTTCGGTTCAGTTTTGTGAAGCATTCTTGTTGAGGCAACAGAAAGCGCATCATGTTTGATTTCTTTATTTAATAAAAGCACCGTTTGCAACGTTTTGTTGATATTGTGAGTGCACACAAATAAAAGTAGACCCTTAACAGTTCCAAATGATGTATTATGAGCAGAAATGACGGATTTTTTTTTTTTTTATTTTTTTTTTTCCACTGTAAAAAAATGCAAGTCATCGCGCTAGCGCCTCAATATCCTGCTATACAGCTTTAGCTTTTACTCTCCGCACAAATTTGGATATGCGTCTAATAGCACATTTCTCTAAGTTTAACACTGAATCTAAAATTGTTTTATACTTAAACTCTTTTGGGCCTATATCTATAGATTTTATTTTAAGCAAGTCGTGATGATTTGAGAAGGCAAAATTGATCAAACAGACTGTGTCAGATCAGTCTTCCGCTGACCGCTTGGTCGTTACTTTAAAAAACAAAAACTTTTGCTATATTAATGAACAAAAATTCTCCAAACATTTTTCTAAAACTTAACAAAAGTATGAAACGAAATAAAATCACTTTGCCATTACATACAAAACGGAACTACTTCGATACATGAAACAGTAGTATAATCTGTTTTGGGAGAAGGGGGCGATAATTCTAATAAGCTGTCGGACAAGGGCCGGGCTAGGAAATATATATGAGGCCCGTGCAGGGCTCTAATGAACATTTATCCCAATACTTTAGTTATTATTTAATGTTTGCAACACAGAAATGTAGCCTATCGTGCATCCTGGTCGTAAAGCTTGTTCAAACATAAAGCTTAACTTACATGACCAGAGCTCTTTCTGGATCAGCGGTTGCGCGAAAATATTTAATATTCCGATGTGATTGCGATTTTAAAGGTTTTATGGCGAAATCATCATCATATAGCAATACGATTGCGTGTGTTTGAATCCAGAGATGTTGCCACAGTTCTTCTGGATTTAGTCTAATACTAGTGGCCTAAGACTTTTGCACAGTACTGTGTATGCATAT
>JAHKKF010531448.1:0-18422 GCA_019740295.1 Labeo calbasu | reverse complement strand
AAATCATTCTAATATTTCTGACTATCAATGTTGAAAACAGTTAAAGATGATCAAAAGATCAAAATTAAATTGATCAAAAGTGTCATTAAAGACATTTATAATATTCTGAAGCAAAGAATAGTTTCTGTTCATCTGTAAATCCTGAAAAACAAAGTGTAAGACAGTTTCTACAGTCACAGTGTTCAGCACAACTGTTTTTAACACTGATGATAAAAGAAAATGTTTGTTGAGTGGAAAATCAGCATATTAGAATGATTTCTGAAGGATCGTGTGACACTGAAGACTGGAGTAATGATGCTGAAAGTTACAGAAATAAGAGTTTAAGAGAGATTCACATAGAAAAGGGCTGTTTTAAATGACAAAAATATCTCCCGATTTTCGCTGTAGTGACGCTGACGCCGCGTTGTTGTGTTTTTCTCCTCTCGTCCCTTAGGATCATTAAAGCGGGCGACTGCAGACCCTTTAGTTGAAGATTTTTGAATCACTGCGAGGAGGAAACAGACCTTTTGTAACAGAGGTTTCTAGATTTGCAACGCCTTGAAGACTTTTACTTTTTTTCTTAGTGAGAAACACTAGCTGTAGAATGACTTATATGATTTAAAAAGAGAACTATTTCTAAATCAGGACATCAAATTGTTACTAAATACTTGTGTACACCATTATTCGATATGGGCGATTTCCGGGATCCCTTTTGGAGCGTTTCCGAGTTGGTTTGTTTTTCTATTCTTCCTTTTTAAATTCAACGATATATATATATAGATGTGTATCGCCAAAACGAACCCCGGAGTCGCGGCATTTCATCGATCGCGCAATATAATCTCTTATTTTTCTAGTTCTGTTGCAATAAAATGATCGCGGGCTTAGCAGTCTTGAATTCGTTATCGTTTCGTTTTGTCATGAAATGTTTTAAGAATGTGTACAAAATGTTTTCTTTCTCTCTCTCGTGTTTTTTTTTTTTTTTTTTTTTTGGTTTGTTTTGGTTCTTTTACATAAAGCATTTTAATTCAGTGCGATTAAGAGAAAAACTGTGATGTTTTTGTTACAGAAATATATATGCTTTTTTGTTACACGAGAAACGCAACGACGTCGCCGGTCGCTTCCTGATGATGTAATTCCTCATGTACTTTGTATTCTGTTTTCATTGTCATTTTATTGTACTCTGGTTTAAGAAGGTGCAATATCTTATTTCATACTTCTTTTGAAACAAAGACGGACTTCTCGAATATTTTGACAGACGTTTAACGTGTAGGTCTTAGAGGTTTTTTTTTTAGTCGTATGCAATTGTAACGGATAATTTTTCTATTGCGGTGATCTGACGGGGAGAGGGTGGTCTTGCGTATCGTGAGGTTGTTTTTTTGCCTTTGCTCTCTTGTAAAACTATGTATGTATGCTCAGATACTTGACTAAATACTTTATTTAAAAAAACAAATATATATATATATAATTAAATCAAAGACTTTTTTGTCCTGCGTTTTTACAGGAAAACTGTCCCTGTTTTTCTGTTCTGTTTTCATACTGAAATTTGTCAAAGATTGTGAATGTGTAATTTGAAATTTGATGTTGCATCTTGCTGACGGATGAGAAGTTTTATGTGTGTTTCTGTAAACTTCGACTTTAAAAGCGTTCAAGACTGCTAAGCCTCGAAGAGCCTACCTGTGTATTAATTAATTGTAGTTTTTTATATTCGAAGTATTGGAAGATCAAACGTTCTTGTCTTATTTGGTACCACCACCGCCGCCGCCCCCCATCCATCCCTCGACTTCACCAGTACACACTGTGGACTCCTGTACAGTCCCGAACCCATAACTTTTTAATTCTGTTATTGCTTTCTACTCTGTGTGATCTAATATATGTATGATTGATTAGTTACAAATTGATCTAGTATTAACTTCATTGCTTAATGAAAAGGGATATTATAATTTCAAAATGTTTAATTTTAGTGTTTCTTTTCTTCCTCATGTGTACAGGTAACCATGTATTAAAATGATCGAAAGACTACGTCTTTTTCCTGCCTTTTCTTTGCTCGCCGCCCTCCTTTCTGACAGGTTTTCTGAGCTGCTTCGTAACCTTTGATGCTGAAAGCTATTTAAAAGTGATTAAAAAAAAAAAAAAGGATGTAGAAATGTCATTCCGTGAATGGGTGCCGTCAGAATGAAAGTCCAAACAGCTGATTTAAAACATCACAATAATCCACAAAACAATTTTAGTCCAACATTTAACATCCTGAGACGACAAAAGCTGAAGAGTCTAAAATCCATAATAACACTTCCTCCAGTGAAAAAGTGGTCTGGTCTGAATCAGGAGAGAAATCTGCACAGATCGAGCACCGTTTACAAGCCAAAACAGCTCTAAACAAACATGTGGCTGGATTTTGATGTGAGAGACGGGTTCGTACAAGGTGCTTGAATTTGACTCTTTGAAATTTAAGACCTGGAAAACCCTTAAAAATAGTTCAGTTCCTGAAGAGGTGTTTGAAAAGTGCTATGAAATAAGTGTGTAATTTTAAGTTAAAGATGCAAAAAGAACAACAGGTGAAGCAAATCAATTTAATCATTTATGCCAGAACTGCTCCAATTGATTCAAACTCGTGACTTTGATCATTCATTTCAAGCGATTCACTAGCAGAATTAATTTAAATTTTCCGAATCAGTTAAACCACTGCGTCGCAGAATGATTCACTCTTTCGAAGCGCTCCAATTGGATCGTATATCGCAAATCGTTTATTTCAGATCGGAACGTGTTCCTGAATCATTTTGCGAATCGAATGATTCAAATCAAATGATTCGTGATCCGCGCTGCGAGTCCTGATCTGAAATGAACTTTAGTTCGGAACTTCGGAGCAGGTTCGTGATTCTTTTGCTTTAGATCCGTTCTTCGTAGCGTGGATCGCAAATCATTTGATTCAGATCGGGACTTCAATTTGCGTCATTTGATTTTAGATCAGAACGGGTTTCTGAATCATTTCACGAATTGAATGATTCAAATCCCGAGTCCTGATCTGAAATGAACTTAAGTTCGGATCTTCGAAGCGGGTTCATGAATTTTTTGCTTTAGATCTGATCTTTGTAGCGCAAATTGCAACTCATTTGATTCAGATCGGGACTTCAAAACGCGTATCGTGAATCATTTGATTTAGATCGGAATGGGTTCCTGAATCATTTCGCGAATTGAATGATCCAAATTAAATGATTCATGATTCATTTAATCATAATTCAGATCAGGACTTCAGAGCGTGACTTGCAAGTCATTTGCTTTAGTTTGGCGTGGGTTTGTGAATCTTTTGCTTTAGATGGGCTCTTCGCAGCGGAGATTGCGAATCATTTGATTCAAACTACATATTGCGAATCGTTCGATTTAGTTCGGAACGGGTTCCTGAATCATTTCACAAATTCAATGATTAAATTCAAATGATCTGAAATGATGGTTCATGAATCATTTGCTCCAGTCCGAACTTCAGAGCAGGTTTGTGAATCTGTTGCTTTAGATTGGTTCTTTGTAGCACGGATCGCTAATAATTTGATTCAAATTGCGTATCGCGAATCATTTGATTAAGATCGGAACAGGTTTGTGAATCATTTTGCGAACTGAATGATTCAAATCAAAAGATTTGTGATCCGTGCTCCAGTCCTGATCTGAAACGATGGTTCGTGAATTATTATTCAGATCGGGAATTCAGACTGTGGATCACAAATCATTTGCTTTATTTCGGAACTTCGGAGTGGGTTCGTGAATCTTTTGCTTTAGAAAGGATCTTCGTAGCACAGTTTGCGAATCATTTTATTCAAATCAGGACTTCAAATCGCGTAGAGTCATTTGATTTAGATAGGAACAGGTTGCTGAATCATTTTGCGAATTGAATGATTCAAATCAAATGATTTGTGATCCGCGCTCCAAGTCCTGATCTGAAATGATGGTTCGTGAGTCATTATTCAGATCAGGACTTCAGAGCGTGGATCGCGCACCATTTGATTCAGACCAGGACTTTGCTGGGGCTTCCCGAATCCTTTGTTTCATATTAGGATTTTGGAGCGATTTTGCTAATCTAATTTTTTATTATTTTTTCTTAAACAGTAGAAAACATCAAACCTTTTAAGGCAGTACAGTTTTAAAATCAAAACAAAGAAAAAAGAAAATTACCTGGTTTTACTATAGTAAAACTGTAGTATACTTTGTAATAATTTAGTAGTAATACTTTGCATGTGCATTCATTTTATTTTTGCCATTTTTTTAATTAGTATATTTTTATTTATCTGTTTCTGTTTGTTTAGAATCTGAAATAGAAGACATAAGTGAGATCTCTGATGGAAGGTCCTTGAAAATGAAAAGTAGTGCTTGAAAAGTCCTTGAAAGTCCTGGAATTTCATTTTACAGTATCTGTACGAACAACAGAAGATTTGTTTGAGCTTTTGTCTTCTCCAGATGTGAACTGATGGACTGGAGTGGTGTGGATTACTTGTGGATTATTCTGATGTTTTTATCAGATGTTTGGACTCTCATTCTGACGGCACCCATTCACTGCAGAGGATCCAGCACATTTTAGTTTGTGTGTGAACCACTGCTTTAATCATCTAAAGAGACTGTGTTTTTTTAGTAGTCTAGTGTAATGCGTCTGGTTTGCTGTTTCCTGTAATTGCAAGTGCAGTGGTGAGTGTGTGTGTGTTTAGTGAGAGGTGGTTTGTGGGAGGATTCATTGGTCTAAATGGATTTTTAAACACAGATGAGTTTCCTTTCTTCTGCCCTCAGGCGTTCACAGATAAAGCACTCGACTACGGGGAGTGGCAGCTGTGTGTGTGTGTGTGGTTTGTCTCCATTGTGTTGCATGTTCCTATTCGTCAATGAATTTCCTCTGTGGCTGTTAGTGGTGTATGTAATTATAATTAGGTGTTAGTAATAAAAATGTTTTTCTAATAATTAAACATGTTTCAATGTATGAAAAGTAATAGTTTATAAAACTTGGAGAACAAATGTAATTTAAGACAAGCTTTGTATAAGATCTTTAGTTCATTTAAATAGATATGAATAAACATTCTTGGCATTATAATCTAAGCTTTGTTTTTTAATGGCTTGTTGCTGTTAGTGAGTAAAAATGTATGTCTGATCACACATTCATGTGTTGCTGTTTGACAGAGGTTCAGACTCAAATCTCTTCTAATGTCACAGATGTCTTTTTTGTATGTTTTGTAGTAGTTTCCCATTTTTGATGCTGCACAGAAAGACTGACACGGATCACGATGAACAGAATCAGGATTCGGTGATCTGTGAGTATGCATAAAATGTTTATTTACATGAAGCTGTCTAAACGATGCATTTGAGAAAAATTACAGTTCAGACGATGAATTTCACTTTGTTTCTCAGACATATTGAATCCTTCATTTAGTGACATGCATATGTAAACTTGATGAAAAGCAGCTGTTGAACGTGTATCACCGCTCGCCTTCATTTCTGCTCTTAATTTCTGATGAGTGAATGATCTGTGTTCCTCCTGATGATGACAGTGATCTCTAGTGTATCGCGGCTCACGGATGTCAAATCCTCCTCAGAACAGCATGACAGATTGATTTGCATCAAATGAAAGGGAACCTGCAGGATGAGAATGGAATAAAGATGTTCTCCTGCTGGAGGAAAGTGGGAAAACGCTCATTTCAGACACTCCACCAATCCAGAGAAGAAACAGTTCACAAAGGCAGGGCTTCATATGAGCAAAAAATGTTAATCTGTTACGTTTTAATAGAATAATGTGCAGGATGACAGACAGGAAAATATTACATAATATCATGTTTGCAATGTACAAATTTGCAATGTGAGACAATTATATACATTTATCAATAATCCATATGTGGAAAATGACATAAGTTATTAAATGTTTGTAGATTATTGGTTAAAATATGAACTATAATGATAGACTATAATAATATTATAACTATAATATATAATATATATATATAATATATATATATATATATATATATATATATATATATATATATATATGCATAAAATAACACTGAAAAATTGTTTATATCATATATATTGTATAAATGATGCAAATGCATAGAATTTTAGATTTGGTTAATAATCATCCATATTCTTAGGTTCTTATTTGAATTATATAGGCCATTTATTTGACATGACACTGTGTGTCATATAATGTATATAGGTGTAGTATAATTTGTAGTATAATTTATATTACATATTATAGATTCGTATTTGATATGCATAGTGTAAATAATGTGTATGCATCAAAATATAAACATTTCTTAGATAATTATATATATTGCATTTATATATCATATTGTAGAAATAATGCATATGCAGACAACTATATTCTTGAATATTCTTAAGTTATTTAAAATACAGACTATAATGATAATGTCAAGTTACATTATAATTTGAATATTATTCTAATTATAAAATTAATATTAAATTATTATAAATAAATTATATTAATATCTTTATAAATATAATGCTATATATATATATGTAATGTAGATAATGTAGATATGTAGATAATGCACACACACACACACACACACACATATAAATATATGTATATATAAATAATGTATATGCATAGAATTTCATATTTGGTTAATACTCATGCATATTCTTAGATTCTTATTTGAATTATATAGGCTATATAATGACAATGACGCTGTGTGTCATATAATCTATATAGGTGTAGTATAATTTGTTTAGTACCTGTACATTTTACTCATTGGCCATTGAAAACTTAAATTACTCTTGTTGTAAATAATTACATATTGAGACAAAAAAAAAACTGCAGCAAGGGAAAGTGAGTGAAATGCAGAATAATTGTATGTCATGAGAGACTGTGTGTGTATTGAGGTTAATAACAGCTGGTTAAATGTGTGAGAATAATTGCAGGCTGTGATGTGTTAATAGCCTCTGTACAGGTGTTGAGCCACTTATGTGAGATTATCTCTCAGTCTGTGTCTCTCTCTCTCTCTCATATCTGTTTCTCTCTCCTCACAAAGACAGAGTTTCTCATTGGGTGTGTGTCTTGAAGGGGTGGCGGGGCTCCTGCACATAAAGAGCTTTTTTTTTTCCTCCTGTGTGTGTGTGTGTGTGTAGGTGGGTCGGGGGGTCATTAATAACTAATTAGAGGCTCGGAGCCACAGGCTCGTATAAGTGCAGCTGATCCGGAGGGAGCGCAGCAGTTCATCCCGCATCATCAGCCGCACTCAGAGTCCCGCAGACCCGCTGCACACATGGGTTCGGTCCTGCCCGCGGAGGCGCTGGCGCTCAAGTCCAGGTTCAGGTCTCAGCTGTGTGAGATCATCACCTCTGATATCCTGCACAGTTTCCTGTACGGCCGATGGAGGAACGTGCTGGGAGAGAATCCGTGCGAGGAGCAGCAGAGCCCGAGAACCGCCTTCACCGCCGAAGTTCTGGCGCAGTCCTTCACTGGAGGTAAAACCGGCAGAGAACATCGCTTTATTGATCGGGTTTTACTGCTAGATGATTCATCTGAGAGTAGGGGTGAATTCAGGAGAGCTGGGACCTTTTTTCCCAGTCATGCATAATTTAAAAATCCTGGGTTGCTTCAACCTAACTTTGGGTCAAAAATGGACTAACCCAGCTGTTGGGTTCCTTCAGTATTGAACCCAAAAGCTGAGTTGAAACAACCCAGCATTTTTAGAGCGTGTCAATGGCAATAAGTTTCCAAATTCAGCTGAAACTGCAATATTTGTGAAATCTGTAAAGCGCTCGATTGTACAAAATTAACTTAGGCTATCGCTGTTTTTTAGTTTCAACCTGACGCACATTACATTTTGTTTGATGGATGTACAAGCGAACTGTTAGTTTTGGATCGTCTGTGCATGGTTAAAAACGTAAACAAATACTTTCTTAAGTGTTTTATGCTTTCATTTTTAGAATTATTGTTCAAATTCAAATGTAAAGAAGGAAATGGTACACCCTAAAAAATGCCGGGTTGTTTCAACCTAACTTTGCTTCAAATATGGACTAACCCAGCTGTTCGGTTTATTTCTTTAGGCTGCATTTAATCTTTAACGCAAAAGATGGGTTGAAACAACCAAGCATTTTCTAGAGTGCGTCAATGGCAAGAAGTTCACCTGAAATTACAATATTTGTGAAATTCGTGAAGCGCCTGATTAAACAAAATTAAGCTATTCATTAAACATCCTATGGTTGTTTGTGTTTTTTAAAGTTTCAACGAGACACACGTTCATTTATTAATGATATTATCCCTAAGTTTTAAAGCTGGGTGTACGAGCGAACTTTTAGTTTTCAAAGCCAACAAAATGTAAGTGTTTTTTTTAATGTTTTTATGATATTAGAATTATATTATAGTTAAATGCATAGAAGGAAATGATATGTTTAAACGTCAGATATGCTAATTCGTTTGTTTATTGTAACGTGAGATAATCGAACAAAATAAAAAAAATCGCTCCTTTTGTAAATTCGCGAAAAGCTGTTTTACGTGTTTTCGCGATTTATTTCGTTTTGTATATTTGGTGGAATTGTTGTTGTTGTTGTTGTTGTTGCTGGTCTTATTTTGAGTCATAAAATGCTGGAAAATGTTTGAATTCGTTTAATTCTGTCAGCGATCGATTGCATTTTTTATTTGTCGGGAAAACGCCGAACTTGCCGATCGAAACTCGTCCGTGTCAGTGGGAATACACGGTGCTTCCTGTGCTGGGAATTTCTTCCCAAGCTCGTTGAGGGATGCCGTTCGTTCTCCAGCATTTAGTCTCTTTTCTTTTGCTCCATTGAAGCCGTTTAACACGGTGAAAGGTGCTTTTGGACGCGGCGCGTTCGGCGTGTAAGCGCTGATGACTGAATGAATCGCGGCTTTAAATTCATTTGGTTAACTTTGTGCTTGACCTGAGAAAGCCAAAGAAAAGATTCCCATTCTGGGAGCTTTCTCCCGCATTCACGGATCTCTGGACAGGCTCTTTTCCTGCGCTGGCATCTCCGCTTCTCTCCATTAACGCACCGTGAACGGCTCTTTCTGTCCTCATTCACGGCATGTCAAGCAGCTAATCGCCTTTCCATCTTTTTGTTTGCCAAATTCCTGCGTGTTTTTAAACAAGCCATCGCTTCATTCACTCACATTTATTGCTACAAACGTCGTGAAAGGATAATGAATGTGGAATGAGTCAGTGGAGAATAATGAGTGTCAGTGAAAGCGGAACGAATGCGCTTCTTCACCTCTCCTCAGCCGCTTCTGTTTGCGTTTTGTGCGCAACAAATGCGCGATTCTTTGATTTTGACGTTAAATGCGAGTGTCTTTCTTTGCCGCTTTTCACGCGCCTTTCAATGCGCTTTTACAGTTTCCCTCCCCAACATTTAACGCACTTAATCCGGTTAAATAGAGGTCATATTTCGTGACCAAAATAATAAGGACGGGGATTCGTTTCATTCATTCGTTTCGACGCGTCTGCCAAAGTGTCATTACAAAGATGAGCTACTTTTTTGCCACTGCGAACTATATAGTACAATCACGTTTGTGTGACTGCTAAACCAATGAAATCACGCAGAGGTGCCGATTAAATGTTAAATGCAATCACACAACAAGCAGAACGTTTTCAACAAAACAAGCAAAACGATTCATATTCATGAGCGTTTTAATATTAATTCGTTTAGAAATGTGACCCTGGAGCACGGATATATTTGTAGCAATAGCCAACAATACACTGTATGGGTCAAAATATGTTTCTTTTATACCAAAAATCATTAAGATATTAAATAAAGATCATGTTCCATGAGGATAATTTGTTAATTTCCTACCGTAACTATATCAAAACTTATTTTCTGATTAGTAATATGCATTGCTAAGAACTTCTCTAAAGGCGATTTTCTCAATATTTAGATTTTTTTGCTCCCTCAGATTCCAGATTGATGCATAAATCTCAATTTCAAAATAATTACCCTTATGTTTTGTGGTCCAGGGTCACAAGTGATTCAAATCAATTTAAAAGTGTCATTTTCATTTTTTGCAAGTCTATAAAAACAAGATAATGTAATATTTTAATTCTGCTTGTTATGATTCGATATGTGTGTTTATTTCACAATCACCATCTCTTAATCGCACTTTAATGCTGATCAAGAGCAACGAAGATATAAGATATAACCTAGTGGTTATTATGCACAATAATTAATATTTGAAAATCTGGAATCTGAGGGTGCGAAAAATCAAAATATTGAGACAATCACCTTTAAAGTTGTCCAAATGAAGTTCTTAGCAATGCATATTACTAATCCAAAATTAAGTTTTGATATATTTACGGTAGGAAATGCACAAAATATCTTGATGGAACATGATCTTTACTTAATATCCTAATGATTTTTGGTGTAAAAGAAAAATCGATCATTTTGATTTGTATTTTTGGCTATTGCTGCAAATATACCCGTGATACTTAAGACCATTTAAGGTTTCAAAATGGTGTTTTAACAAAAATGGAAAAAACATTTTTGGTTCTCAAGGAAGCTTTCAGTGATCAGTTCTTTCAATGAACCATGTTTTTCTTAGTGTAAAGAAAATTGTGCAATGGAAAAATGAACATGTATGGTTTTTCATGAATGCCAGTAAAGAAGCTTTATTTTCTGACTGTAATAACAGACAGAATGATGCTTATTCATATTCATGGTGCCGGTGTCCTGCAGAGGTGCAGAAGCTATCTAGTCTGGTTCTGCCCAGCGAGGTCATCATCGCCCAGAGTTCAGTCCCTGGAGAAGGTCTGGGGATTTTCTCCAAGACCTGGATCAAAGCCGGCACCGAGATGGGCCCGTTCACCGGGAGGGTCGTGTCCCCTGAGCACGTGGACCTGCGCAAGAACAATAATCTCATGTGGGAGGTGTGTGTGTGTGTGTGTGTCTCATTATTCTGCATAAGACTGGTCTAAATGAAGTGGTTTAATGAAGAGATCTGTGTGTGTGTTCAGGTGTTTAATGAGGACGGCACAGTGCGCTGCTTCATCGATGCCAGTCAGGAGGACCAGCGCAGCTGGATGACGTACATTAAATGTGCCCGGAACGAGCAGGAGCAAAACCTGGAGGTGGTTCAGATCGGCAGCAGCATCTTCTACAAAACTCTGGAGGTAAAACACTTACTTCATGTGATGACAAACGCCCTTAAATGATGCTGAAGGTGATGAAACGAGTCAGTCGTATACATTGATCATCGTCAGTATGTACAGAAGGGTTCAAAACTTTGAGAGCAAATTATGAGATTGAAAATCTAACTTAAATTTAATATTTAAAATTAAAAAGTAAAACAAAGACACAGTTACATAAAATTATGAAGAAATATTGTCAGTAAATATCCATTGCTTTGGATTTTTTTTTCATTGGTAATTTAATATTTTGCCTTCATTTCCCTTCATAAAACTCTAGGTAGACTACAGTATTTTATTGATTGATTTATTTATTAATTTGTGTCATTGTGTTAACAAACTGCCTTTTAAAGGGTTAAAATTCTGAAATTGAATTAATCTTAGTAGTTTTGATCAGGACTGATGTTGGTAAAAACACAATGTCAGTGACTATTTACATTTTTATGACTTTTTTTGTTGTTGACAGACAATTTTGTTCTCTAAGGACCTCTGTATAACTGAAATTAATGAACAAGGTATTAATGTATTTTAAAAAATGATATTATTGGTATTATATATCATATGACACTTTATTCACATGGTGAGATGTTGTTTTTGTAGATAATATTGATACTAATGCGTGAAATTAGACAAATGCAAAATAGCAGATCAGTCAAATTAAATAAGTTTTATTAGTATCAGTAATAGTATATTTGTTAAATGTGATCTGGTCTTTACTGTCCTCAAAACATTAGCACAAAAATGTCAAAAATATATGGAAATTAATAAAAATCTGAAAAAGTCACGAAAATGGATACAATTTCAAAAAGGTATGGAAAATAAAAAGTTATGAAATGAATAAAATCTCAAAAATTCACGAAAAATAATAAAATCATAAAATGTCATAAGGTATTAAATCTCAAAAACACATAAGACCCCAAATTCATTAAAATTAATAAAATATTAAAAAGTCATGGAAAATAATATAAAGTCATGAAAATCAATAAAATCTCAAAACACCGTGAAAATGTAAACAATCTCAAAGTTATAAAAAAAAATAAAATCTTGAAAATCATGAAAATCAATAAAATCTCAATTCATGAAAATGAAAAAAATCTCAAAAGTCACAAATTATAATAAAATATTACAAAGTGTTGAATATATATATATATTAAGAGTTCAGATGCAAAGTCCCCTAAATCCATCTGACATATTTCTTTAAAATTAGCATTTCTTTAAATGAGCATTTCTTTCTGGCTACTTTGTATAGGTTTCTATGTAACATTTCCGTCATATTCCCCACATATCTTTGTTACAATATATATATATAATATCTTCAAAAGGCCGCAAATGTCAGTGTTTATTTAAAGATGACACCCGAGTGTTTGTATTTCCAGACTATTCCTCCGGATCAGGAGCTGCTGGTTTGGTATGGGAATTCCCACAACACTTTCCTGGGTATTCCTGGCGTTCCGGGGGCAGAGGACGAGCACCAGAAGAAGAGGAGCGGTACGTATGTGTTCACCTGCAGCTTAAGATGATAAAAATCACAGCCGTTTCAGAGATTAAACTCATTATGCCGTCTTAAGCTTTATTATCTAATTAGTGTGAGTTTAAGATCTTGAGGAAGGAATGTGGAGCAGATGCTTATCTGTCATTTACATGTACACGTCTGACCTCTAGTGGTGCATGATGGGATTGCTGTCCACATTTCACATCCACTAATGACTTAGACACTCATGGTGTTTTAAGAGTAATATCTGTCCACACTTTCATGTCATGCTGTATAATTCATATCCCATATAAATCATAAATTGCATGTACTAGATGAAATATTATCTAACACAAAATTAAATGGCTATTTTTAAATGCATTAAATGTTTAATTAACTTAAGTGTTAATTAACTTGTTTTAATGAAAATTAATCAAATAAACTTTTATTTAAATTGTGAATACATTTTATGCATGTTCATGAGGGTTTGAGATTTTATTTATTTTCATGACTTTATATTATTATTACTTTTTAATATTTTATTACCTTTAATGAATTTTTAAGGTTTTATTCATTTAATTAGTTTTTTTGAGAATTTATTCATTTTAATGACTTTTTCAAGATTTTATTCATTCTCATGACTTTTTGAGGTTTTATTTGATTTTCATGACTTTTTGAGATTTTATTAATTTTCATGACTTTGAAATTGTAACAATTTTCTTGATGTTTTGAGATTTCAGTGATTTACTTTTAATATTTTATAAATTGTATTAATTTTTGAGGGTTTTTTTGAGAATTTATTCCTTTTTAATGACATTTTAGAATTTTATTTTTTATGACTTTTCAATATTTTATTCATTCTCATGACTTGAGATTTTATTCGATTTTCATGACTTTGAAATTTTATTTTCTTGATGTTTTGAGACTTAATTGATTTTTCATGACTTTTTATATTGTTTTCCATTTACTTTTAATATTTTATTGATTTTAATGAATTTTTTAATTTTTTTTGAGAATTTATTCCTTTTTAATGACGTTTTAAGATTTTATTATTTTTCATGAATTTTTGAGATTTTATTCATTTTCATGACTTTTTATGATTTTATTATTTTCCATGACTTTTTGAGATTTGATTAGATTTTCATGACTTTTTAAGATTGTATTAATTTTCTATTGCTTTGAGATTTTAATTTCTCATGACTTTTGAGATTTTCATGATATTTTTATAAATTATGATTTTTTTTATAATTTTACATGACTTTTAAATATTTTATTCATTTCAGTGAAGTTTTGAGGTTTTATTTATTTTATGATATTTTAATAATTTTCAAGATTTTATTCCATTTTCATTCCTTTTTGAGATTTTATTAATTTTCATGACTTTTTTTGAGGTTATATTAATGAGGTTTTGAGATTTTATTCCTTTTTATGACATTTTATTTTATTAATTTTCATGATTTTTTTTTTTTTTTTATGTTTTATTGAGGTTTTGAGATTTTTATTCCTTTTATGACATTTTATTATTTTATTAATTTTCATGAATTTGAGATTTTATTAATTTCATTACTTTTTATGATTTCATTTTCCATGACTTTCATGTTCATGATTTTCAAGATTTTATGACATTATGACTTTTCAATATTTTATTAATTTCCATGACTTTGTAAGATTTCATTATTTTCTTTGTTATATTATTTTCCATGACTTTTCAAGATTTTTAATTTTCATGACTTCTTTTTTTAAATAAATGCTAAAACATACTATTTTAATATTTTATAACAACGGTTTAATCTTTTTACAATATATACTCTACTCTTTGAGGTTTGTGCAATAAAGGTGGATTTTTATTTTACTATTAGAGTTCACATGTGCATGTAGATCGCTCATTTGGAGAGACTGATTTATTTCCATTGTCCTCCACAGCAGAGGACTCTCACGTATGCGACGCCGCATCTTCCTCGCTGTCCTCCTCTTCTTCGTCCTCCTCGTCCGGCGCGAGTCGCATGCGCTGCGTGATCTGCCACCGCGGCTTCAACTCCCGCAGCAACCTGCGCTCGCACATGCGCATCCACACGCTGGACAAACCCTTCGTGTGCCGCTTCTGCAGCCGCCGCTTCAGTCAGTCCTCCACCCTGCGCAACCACGTGCGTCTGCACACGGGCGAACGGCCCTACAAGTGCCACGTCTGCCAGAGCGCGTACTCGCAGCTGGCCGGCCTGCGCGCGCATCAGAAGAGCGCGCGACACAGACCCGGAGGATCGAACTCTGAGGCCGGACAGCCGTCGCCTCCGCCCGCGCACATGCCGGCCATTTCCCATCCTGCACTGCTGCGGCACGTCCCCACCATGGTGCTCTGAGAGGACGGGCGCGGGCGCGGGCAAACTGAGTCCCGGGACAGGCACTTTAATCAGCACAAACCTGCGGCAATAAGAGCCACGACTGGAACTGAGAGACAAACCACAGGCTGGAGGAGGATGAGGATGAGGATGATGATGATGACAGTGAATGAATGAGCACTGGGTGCGGATCATAAATCAAACAAAACACACATACAGGGTTTCTGCAGGTTTTATTAAGACTTTTTAAGACCAAGTAAACAAACTGAATGGAGCACAATGCGGCCTCTAAATGTAAATGTGATGCATTAGCAGTGCTTCAACGTTTGAGATCAGAAAAACAACTTTTACTGCATCTTCAGATCACACTGTAAAAATGTGATGTTTTTCAAAGTCTTGTTTTCCAGTGCAAATGTAAAAAAAAAAAAAAAAAAATCAAGCTGTTTTACATAAGAAGCAAAATAACATAAGTCTTGTTTTATGACAAATTGATCAAAATGAGGAGAGTTTCTGACTAAAACAAGAACAAATATCTGCTAATAGGTTCAGAAAAATCATGTTTTCATTCCCCATTGACAGATGTTTGTTTTAATCAACTTAATTTTGTTCAGTTTCTCAGAAAACAAAACTTTTATTAATAAAAATAATACACTGTTCTTAGATTTTTTTTTTTTTTTTGTCGTTTCCAAAGTATCTAAAAATTCTTAAATCATGAAGGATTTTCTAGACGAGTAAAGATTGTCTAGTTTTCAGAAAAAAACTAGTTTTTGCTTGGAACAAGCAAAATAATCTTATTTCAAACTGAAAACAAGATTATTTTGCTTATTTGAAGCGAAAACTCACTTGCGTGTGCCTTTTTTTTGAATTTTTGTTTTTTGTTGTTTGCTTGAAATTTTAGATATTTTGGCTAAAAACGAGACAAAAAATCTAATTAAAGCATTTTTGAAGAGTAGTAATAATAATAATAATACATTTTTTTAAATTTCCAACCCATAGTCACTTTAAAAATGTAAAGAACAAAACAAAAACAAACAATAAATAGCAAACATAAACAGAGCAAAAGCTGAAGTTATATTCAGAGACATTTTTTTTTAAAGATGTTTTTGAAACATGTTCTCTCTGCAAATTTTGGTTTAAGGATGTTTAGATGTTTGTACTGGAAAACATGACAAAAATACCAAGGAAGAAATTCATTTGTTGCAGTGTATGCGACATTTAATGCTATAAGTTTATGAATTCAAGACCTTCTGCTTTGATTTAAGACCTTTTTAATTTTTGAAAATGTGAATTAAGACTTTCTAAGAAACGCTGTGTAAAGTGATGCAGCTGAACGCCTTAAACACTAAACATGATGTGAAGTCAAATTGAAAACACCTTTTTTTTTTTAAAGATTTCAGTTCTGTTTACTGCATTTAAACAGTTCATGATGCTTTTTCTACCATACTGACTATAGATGCATTCAATATTACATTGCTGTACTGCAGTGCATTCAAGTAAATACATTTCAGGTTGATAAAGAAATGCATCAGAATTATTTTAGAACAAAGGATTTTTAAGATCACAAATCCACTCAAATGTCCAAACATTTCACTGCACTGCAAAAAATATTTTCTTTCTTTGGTACGTTTTTTTGTGTGTGTTTTTCAGCATCTTAACATCCTTAAATCAAGAAACATTTGCTGCAGATGCAAAATGAAATGTTTCTAGTTCGGGTTTACACTTAAGAAAAAAAAAACTGCCAGTGGGGTAACAAAAATCTTATTTACTCTTTAAATGAAGTTGATTTTCTGACCCCGTTGCCAGATATTTGTTGTTGTTGTTTTAAGCAAAAACTCTTTGATACATTTAGCAGAAAATAAGACTTAATATGTGACCCTGGCGCACAAAACCAGTCTTACTGTAAGTATGACGGGTATATTTGTAGCAATAGCCAACAATACATTGTATGGGTCAAAATGATCGATTTTTTCTTTTATGCCAAAAATCATTAGGATATTAAGTAAAGATCATGTTCCATGAAGATATTTTGTACGTTTCCTATTGTAAATATATTAAAACTTAATTTTTGATTAGTAATATGCATTGCTAAGAACTTCATTTGGACAACTTTAAAGGTGATTTTCTCAATATTTGGATTTTTTTGCACCCTCAGATTCCAGATTTTCATATCGTTTCCTAACAAACCATGCATCAATACAAAGCACATTTAGCTTTCAGATGACGTATAAATCTCATTTTCAAAAAACTGACCCTTAAGACTGGTTTTGTGCTCCAGGGACACATATTATTATTTTACTTCTGTTTGATTTTAAGAATGTTTAGATATTTGTACTGAAAAACAAGACAGAAATACAGTCATAAAGTCATTTTTTGCAGCACATCTTTTGTATGGAGTACATTTTATTCATGTATGTTGATGATGTTTCTCTGCTCTTTAGGATAAAATAGATTTTACTGCAATTCAGTAACAATTGTGCATAAAGATTCATTTCAGCAATAACTGAAAGATTTAAAGGTACAAAGACAAAATATCAAACCATTTTCTGTCTCTCCAGGTTTGCAGCAGTGATTGTGATGACTGAACATCATGAGAATAAAGTTCAAATGTTTGTGAACGATATTAAATTGCAAACACTGGATGCCGTTGCGTGGCTTAATGGATATTGTGAATTGGTTCTATCAGGCGAACGCATAAATCAGTGTTAAGATGTACATATGTTTGTATTCTTCGTTTATTGTAAATAAAACAGTTGAAACAAACGATTGATTGCACTTCTGCATACCATGTAAATATTATAGTACTGCCACTGCAGGCTATTTTAAGGTCATTTTGAGAAGACTCATAAATCGCATCTTATAGTAATAAAATGACTAGAAATGAAAATAAATGAACATCATAAATTTTGCCTTTGGAGCTAACTGAAATTAAAAATAAAATAAGTAAAATAAGTTTACGTAAACGTACTAAAAGTGGAAAAAACAAAGTTGTGAAGTCTTGAAAAGTCATGAAAATGAACAAAAACAAAAAGTAGTGAAAATGAACAAAATCACAAAAATTAGTGAAAATGAAAACAGTTGTAAAACTGAACAAAATCTTGAAAAGTCTTGAAAATGAACAAAAGCTGTGAAAATGAACAAAATCACAAAAAGTCGTAAAAAATGAACAAAATCATGAAAATTTGTGAAAATGAACAAAATCATGAAAAGTCGTGAAAATGAACAAAATCGTGAAAATTTGTGAAAATGAACAAAAGTCGTGAAAATGAACAAAATCGTGAAAATTTGTGAAAATGAACAAAAGTTGTAAAAATGAACAAAATCACGAAAAGTGAAAATGAACAAAAGTTGTGAAAAATGAACAAAAGTTGTGAAAATGAACAAAATCACAAAAAGTTGTGAAAATGAACAAAAGTTGTGAAAAATGAACAAAAGTTGTGAAAATGAACAAAATCACGAAAAGTCGAGAAAATGAACAAAAGTTGTGAAAATGAACAAAAGTTGTGAAAATGAACAAAA
>JAHKKF010531445.1:0-11790 GCA_019740295.1 Labeo calbasu | reverse complement strand
CCAGTCCTTCCACTTGCAAACCACGGATTGTTAGATTGTTTTGTGTTGTTAGCGTTCCCTAGTTTCCCGAGTTCCTAGTTTTCCTTGTTCCCGTGTTTGACTTCTCGCCTGGACTATCGTTTACTCTCTCTGGATTATCTGTATTGCTCCCGTTCGCTCCTGTTCGACCCACGCCTGACTCACGGACTTCTATTGTTCATCGCCCTAATATACCTGCTTGCTGTTGTCTCGACCCTGCCTGTACGACTATGTATCTGTCTCTGCCTTATAATAAAAGCTTGCATGTGGATCCGCTCGCCTCTCGTCTCCCTCTCCACGTTACACAGAACTAGTCTAACACAGCCATTCTGTACCATTTTTCCCCCTGCACTTCACAAGAACTTGAATAAATCAACAGCTGCATCAAATGTTTAAAATGTTAAATGTTAAAATATAGGAACTGAATTCCACAGTTTCACCCTGACAAAAACAGAGAAATACTGTAAGCCAAATAGTTTAGTGTAGGATAAGATGATGTAAGATGATTTTTCTCTTGACAAAAAATAACACAAAATGACAAAATCTCATCTCAGCACTTTTGGTAAACACTATTTATAATTTTGTCATTTCATATGAATGTCAGCATTAGTGAGATTTACTCAGTCAAAATAGTTTTGACGTTAAATAATGTCATTTTGTGTCTTATTTTATTTTACACTATTTTGGGAAATCTATGACATTGCATTATATTGAATATTAAAGTTTTTTTGTGTCTTTGTTAATGAGGGATCTGTGAAAACATCAGTGTTTTTGGGATTGTTTAAATAAATATTATAGTAGGGTTATTTTGTTAAAATAAGACCCTTGGGATAAGAGAATGACAAAACAATAACAAAATTTGCATTTAGATGCATGCATATAATACTTGCACTAACTCACTATACTCTCTAACTTCTGCCAGTATGGATTAACAAGTTTGATGACATCACCCTGCACTTCAGCTTCTCGTCAAACGTCCTGTGCATTTTTTTTTTTTTTTAAACTGTACATTTTGTGGCAAAAGAAGTCTGGTTTTGTGGCATGAACTGCCACAGCACGCACATAGTCTGCTACAGTCCAAAGACACGGTAGCACAGAGTGGATATGTGTGAATCTGCGCAGACCACAAAACATATCGGAGCCACTTGATTTATACACAGAATGCTATATTTTCAGGTGATATGGATGAGACAAACAGCACTAATGAGTAGAAGAGATAACAGTGCCATTTACCAACATAAATGACACACTTTTTAAACTACACATCATCAGCATCATTATAATCATTAGCTATGTTTCCATCCAAAGATGCGAATTTAACTTTTATAAACTAAACATTTATAAACATAAAACATTTGCAAATAAAGCACCAACTAGTCAAAGAGAACAAATTTAGGACTTCCTGATAAACTGGCACTAAATACAACTAATAAATATAGGAGAAGACTATGTAATATTCTCAGTGTAATAATTGTAATATTACTTATGCATCAGAGCGAGCAGACGAATCATGCTTTTTTGATGCACATGGTGGAATTTATTTGGTAAATGTTTCCATTGTAGTTTATGCACATTTTTTATATCGGATAAAAAGTTTATCCTACTCAGTTGTGTGTTGTTTTTTGTTTGTTTGTTTAATGCGATATTCCAAAATGCATATAAAAATAGGTGCGAAATGAACGAAATGCCATTGGCTAGGGATATTATCGATATTGTGATATTTCAATAGCAAAACTGTCTCAATGTTATCATAGTCACATAACGATATGAAACAATAGGTCTTCCAGGCAAAATGTGTAGTTTTAAACCCTTTAATGCACGAATGTTTCACCAATCATTATTACATATTCGGGTCTTTAGCGACCCGGACCAATATATCCAGCACGGATTAATCTTTAACTTCTACTTTCTGCCATTGTTCTGACATGGTGGTGGAGTCAAGGGACTGGGGTGTGTACAACAGGCCTGGGCATGCGTCTCTGGTCATCAGCCTGAGACAAAGATCACAACTGATCAAGAGGTAAGAGAGGTATTTGGATGGATAATTTCCTTTTATTCACTAGCATTAAAACATACATTGTTTAGTTTTATTAACTATATGTATATTAACACCGTTTACTCAAGTTAAAGAAGTTGCTAACATGAACATCTGCTGTTTATTTCTTTCAGTGTGCACACTTTTATAGCATGAAAATGTATATTGTTTGGTTTTGTTAGCTAGGTGTATATTAACAGTGTTTGTTAAAACTCTGTGGTAGTGTAATGGAACGAACGAGACGTAAAGCGGGCGGATCCAAGTGCAAGCTTTTGTTGAATTGAGACATGGTAATACAACAGGCAGGGTCGAACATCAGCAAACAGGTACAGTACAGGCAAGACACGAGAGTAATCCAGGGATAGGCGAGGGTCAATTGGTGCAAATGTGATCTAAGGGGCGAGGAAAAAGGATAATCCACACAGACAGTCTATAGTACAAACGAGGGGCGAACAGAGTCCGAGACGGCAAGACTCAAGGGTAAATCCACAACAGGCGATAAATCCAGGGCAGGCAGAAATCAAACAAGATGAGAAAACCAGGCTAGGATCAAGACATGGATAACTAGACTAGATACAAGACTTAACTAGACTAAAGAATCTATGAAATACTGGGAGAGGCTCCGTAATGTAGCTAACACAAGGAGAGTGTTAAAACGAAAGACCCATGGCGAAAATTTTCTGGACAAATACGTGTACTGTTATATACCCCAAGTATACACATATACATACATACACACACATACACACTGAGAAGTTAAAATAATAAAACCAAAAATGTCCTACTAGACATACTTCAGTTTGTCCAATGAGCAGTTTGAGTCCTCCAGTTTTTCAGAGAGCAGCTTGACTCCTAAATCTCCTGGGTAATTGTAGCTCAGATCCAGCTCTCTCAGGTGTGAGGGGTTTGCACTTAGAGCTGAAGAAACATATCTGTATCCTTTTTCTGTCACCATACAGCCAGACAATCTACAAATACAGCAATAGACCACAACACGTTAGTTTGACAATCAGACATATTTTTCACGTTTATAGCTATTTAAGCCATTAATTATTCCTATATGGTCATGTCTTTAGGTTTTGGGCCATACTTTGTGTCCACAAATCCACAAAATAGCCTCATGGGCAGTTTGTTGACATGTAGCAGCGCTACCCCATTGCCCCCCTTGCCCAAAGCAAGAGTATCCATATACCACGTGTGTTATATTTTAAAATGGTCTCAATTTCACAGCAGTCATTTTTGTAGAATTGTGTTTTGCTGCTGAGGGGTGTGTTTTCCCCTAAGGGTCGGGTGAAAATCTCCAGCCAGGTGCGACCCTGGGTCGTGAGATCTCCTGACAAACCTAAAGGTCTTTATGTTTTTACAACTGATTGAAAGATGTTTGTTCTGGTCTGGGTATATAAGCGAAGTGACAAAACACTACTTTGGGATTCTGTATTCAGAAGAACCCCCACACTGTGTGTGAGAGTCTCTGGAGCTTTGCATCCAAGTCTCTCACATGCTGCTGTGTATCCCTCTGCGGTCAGGTATGCATCTCTGTGGTGTTTTGAGTAAGCTTCTAGAGGGAGCTCTTATATGTGTGTTAAGGATGAGAGAATTTTCCCGGATGCCCTGTTAAAGATGCGGTGTGCAGGAACTGTAACAAAACAGTACATTTTGCAAAGACATGTTGTGGAAAGAAACGGGTGAGTGAAATTACAGTACCTGTGACTGTGTTAAATATTGAACATTCTGTTCGTGATTGTGGTAAAATAATGTGTATAGTACAAATATGTGCAAGCACAAGACAAAAACAGGACATTCAGTTAATGGTTGACACAGGATCAGCACTGTCCATATTGCCATATACACTGGATTTTTCAGTCAAGCACCCCTCTCACTACCGAAACTCAGTCTAGTTAGTTATGGGGGTGACGCAATTGAAGTGAAAGGATGCTTGCCAGCTTGCCAGATGCTAGTGTTGTCTCTCTCAGACAACACAGAGATAACAGTGGCTTTTGCCTCACGTACCCTTACCGCAGCAGAACGGAAGTACTCCATGGTAGAAAAAGATGCACTAGCGTGTGTTTGGGCCACAGAGAGGTGGAGGATCTACTTGTGGGGATGACTCCGGACAGTACGACACTACGGACAGATCAATGAACTTTCACTCCAGGATGGTTGCGTGGTGCATGGAACCACACGGCTCCTGGTTCCAGAATGTCTCCAGCACAAGTTCATTGCACTCGCACGTGACACACATCAGGGTATTTTAAGGACAAAAAGGAGGCTGAGACAGCTCTACTGTTGGCCAGGCATGGACAAACAAGTAGAAACAGCTGTCAAAGCTTGTGTCACTTGTCAGTTACATGACAAATCTGCTGTCACACAGACCACACCACTCCAACCTGTACCATACCCTGCGTATGCCTGGGAGAAAGTGGCCATAGACATCATTGGTCCTTTTGATGCAGCACCTGACGATTGTCATTTCGTGGTCACTCTGGTGGACTACTACAGTAAGTGGCCTGAGATAGCATTTGTCTCAAATCCTACTACCCAGGCCGTGATGCAGTTCCTGTCTACAGTGTTTAGCAGAGAAGGGAACCCAAAAGAGCTAATTTCTGATAATGGAGTACAGTTCACTTCGCATGACTTCAACCTGTTCTTGCACACCAGAGGAATCATACACAGGACATCATTTGTGTGTTACCCAAGAGCCAATGGGGAAGTGGAACACTTTAATCACAGTTTAAAGGATAGTTTACAGACTGCTTCACTGGAAGAACAAGGTTGGAAGGAGTTCACCAAAGACTTTCTGCAGGCATACCGTGCAACGCCATATGCCACAACACAGTGCAAACCAACTAAACTCTTGCATGGGAGAGCCATGTTAACCAAAATTAACATCTCGGGTCTTTGCTTGCCACCTGCAGGCGAACTGCTCACACCTTAACAGCTTGCTTCACACGTGAGAAAGAAACAGAAAAAAAGTAAACAGTACAGTGACAGAAAATGCAGCGGAATTGTGCCAAAGACTCAGTCTAAATTTGGAAAACCTCTAAAGGTTGTGGGTAAGAAAGGACTGTACACATATAAGTAGTCAGATGGACAATGCTGGAATGCATCCCACCTGGCACCTGCACTCACTCCGTGCACAACTGATGAGTCCAGTGAACTGTTATTGTTTGACTCTGGGGATACTAATCCTGTAGGGGGTGAACAACCAGCAGTAGTTACACGACCTGTTCGGAGTAGGCGTGCTCCTGCATGGATGCAGGATTATGTGATGTAAAATGTGGTGAATGCATTACTCGTACACAGTGTGTGACTAAGTAATATATATTAAAAAAAGAATGTGGTTGCTGTTCTGTGAATATTGTGTTTGGGTACTGTTATGTGATGCTTATACCAAGTGTTTGGAAACTGTATTACTGTAACAATACTTGTTCACTAAGGGTTGTTTTTCAAATAATAATGTTGGGATTACAAGGTCACAAAGAGACCTTGTACACACACAAAAAACAAAAAACAAAACAAACAAAAAAAACGTAGTAACTTGTATCTCAACTGTTAAAAATTTGCACTGAGACCATGTCGCTTTGTTCTTAAGAGAGAGGGATATGTGGTGTTCTGAGTAAGCCTCTAGAGGGAGCTCTTATATGTGTGTTAAGGATGAGAGAATGAGGAAGGAGAGTAGTACATGCTGAGCGGTGAATAAAGGATTACACAGAGTTCCAGACAAAGAGTGTATTTGCTTTTACTACAGACCCTCAACAATCTCCCACTCTTTATCTTTGAGTAATTAGATTTATCTTTATCTAGATTTATGTTTGAGTAGCTGATGTTATTTATCTGAACTGGAACCGAATTTAATTCTGAATTGGATTCTCATTGTTAATTATGTAATTGGCATAATACATTTTTACCTGACAAATTGTTATATATTATATTTATATTTGTTATGTTTGATATCTCTTCTGAAATCATTATGATGAGTAGATCATGTGTAGATCTAAATCTCTGACCAGGATAGAACAAACTGAAGGCTCAGGACTGAATGGAGCAGAAGGCAGGTCATCTGAGACCCCCTGATTTCTGTCTATCAGTGATGTTAGCAAGTTGTACAGGAGTAGACTAAGCAAACTACACATTTTGTAAAAAGTAAGCAGTAGGCGACTGGCAAAAGGGGTATTAGTCACCTACAACCTCTGACTAAAATCAGACAGGTGAGTTTGTGATCGTATGATCCACAGAAAAGGCCAATGTTATTATAGGAGTTATTAAAGGGGTCATCAGATGCCCATTTTCCAGAAGTTATAGATATGATTTCACATTGAACCTGCAAATGTAGAAACAACAGAAAGATAGTACATTTTATGTGTTCAATGGCATCTTTTTACTAAATAGCCTATTATTCAACATTACTTGAATAATGTTATGTATTGATGTTATAACCTGCTGTTGGTGAGTTTCTGCTTTTGTGCAAGTCTGTACATGCCATGCAATGTCTACTCATGCCAAGTCAAGTCTGTTTATGTCAAATTTCTTTAAGTCAAGTCAAGTCAAAGTTAAGTCAAGTTTCAATAAACTGCACTTGGGTTCATCCTAAACTCGCCTTCAGTGGACTTGTTTGTTCAGCACATCTCACAGATGGCAGGACACAAGGTTGCCCAGCAGAACATTCCCCAAAGCTTCACACTGCCTGTGCCAGCTTGCTGCCTTCCCATAGTGCATCCTGGTGCCATGTGATCCCCAGGTAAGTGATGCACATGCACCTGGACAACAATGTGATGTAAGAAAACGTGATTCATCAGACCAAGCCAACTTCTTCTATTGTTCCATGGTCCAGTTTTGATGCTCACGTGCCCACTGTTGGCGGTTATGGCGGTGGACGGGGTCAGCATGGGCACAATGACTTGTCTGCAGTATACGCAACAAACTGTGATGCACTGTTTATTCTGACACCTTTCCATCAGAACAAGCATTAACTTCTTATGCAGTAGCTCATCTGTTGGATCAGACCACACGGGGCAGCCTTTTCTCCCCACGTGCATCAATGAGCCTTGACCGCCCCTCACTCTGTCGCTGGTTCACCATATTCCTTCCTTGGACCACTTTTGATAGAAACTGACCACTGCAGACCGGGAATACCACACAAGAGCTGCAGTTTTGGAGATGCTCTGACTCATTCGTCTAGCCATCACAATTTGGCCCTTGTCAAATTCTAAATCCTCATGCTTGTTCATCTTACCTGCTTCTAACACAGGGACAAAGGGACAAAATGTTCACTTGCTACCTAATATATCCCACCCACAAACAGGTGCTGTGGTGAAAAGATAATCAGTGTTATTCACTTTACTTGTCAGCGGTCATAATATTATGCCTGACTGGTGTACACGGCAATGTTAATGTGTTGACAGATCCGCTATGCTGCTGCTGCAGCAGAGCAAGTACTGAGACTTGCTACTGCAAATACAATCACAGACATGCTGCTGTGTTACAGACATACTGCTGATATAACAAATTAAATAACCCCCCAACAAAGCAGGAGACACACATAAATGGACAATACAAGTCAATATATATACATGTTGTTGTGTGTAAGAATATGAACTGCTGCATCAACGGACATGCATATACCCACACATGTAGAAAAGAATGAAAACAGGACAAAACAGAACAAAACACCCCTAACAACCAGATCAGTCACCAAGATATATGTATTGCTGCTGCTCCAAAGTAGTAAGTGCTTAGGCTACAATGCCACCCGGCTTACTGATAGTAGCCTATGGCTGTGTGTGCCTGGGCTACCATGCTGACTGGTTTAACGTGAAGCAAAATATCATAATTTAAAGTCATTTGATAATTGTCAGTGACACAACTTTTATACTCTCATTTGTATCGTAAAGCTATTAGGATGATAAAGAGTGTCCCTCAGATGTTCCGTGTAGCTGAAATGAACTGCACACTGAGCATTTACTTTGATCCAAGCCACTCAAAGACACTGAAAGTACTGGATCACAAGCTGCTTACATGTTAATTTATTTGATTGAAACCATTTACCTCAGAATTTCCAGCTGACAGTTCAGACTTTTCAGTCCATCAGAAAGAATCTTCACCCCAGAATCGTTCAGGTCATTGTTACTCAGGTCCAGTTCTTTCAGAACAGTGTTTGAGGATTGTAGAACTGAAGACAAACTTTTACAGGACTGAGCAGTCAGATTACATCCACATAGCCTGTGTAAAGAACAAATAGCAATATAATGTGTTTACTTATTGTGTTGACTATTGTGATGACTTTCAAAAACCTTTGACTGCAATGTTTCCCACTCATTATCCCTCTAGGGGCCGACAAACATGCCAGTTTTGTGGCATTTTTTTCCTAATAACCTCTAAAGGAACTTAAATTACTTAAATTACTGTAATTGTACAGATAAGAGCAATACATGATACAAATCTATAAATACATGATACAAGACTATAAAGGGTCTGCCTTTGTAAAATAAAGAAAACAAACAGGGTGCGCTTTCTGTCTTTTCTGTCTCCATGAACTGCTCTCTGAAACGTGTGACACAGACATGAGAGGATAAATCTATAGAAGGCTTTCAAAGGGGTCATCGGATGCTAAGTTCACTTTTTCATGTTGTTTGAACATTAATGTGTGTTGGCAGTGTATGTACAAATCTACCCTATAATGATAAAAATCCATGCAGTGGTTTTTAATTAATCTGTAAAAATAATATCCCCTTTTTCAAATCGAGCTATTCTCAGATGCCTGTCGGTGTGCCGTCACACCCACAGAGGCCGCTCCCACGATAATTGATTGACATGAGCTTTTACCTCAGACCAGCTGTCACAGTCCAGTAACTTTCCTTGTTTCGATGCCGAAGCAGGGATGTAAGTTAGACAAGAACATCTCAGATTGAACGATTGAGGTGTTGTGTTGTTGGATGTAATAATGAACATAGTGGTCGTCACTTACTCCCGACACCTGAGCCGCTGAAGATGCAGTGGATTATGTTTGTGAAGGGAATGCACCTCCCGATCTACATATATCCATCTATGTTCGCGGAAATCATTCATGATCCATCTTCACTTACAGCAGAAGTGTGTATAAGCATTTTTTATGAATCTTTGCGATCGCCTTTCCTTATAACGTGGTAGTTAGGAAGTTTAGCGGCTAAATGAGGCTAAATGTGGCTAAATGCAGCTAAAGTAAACAAGATTGTCATTCCACAGAGAGAAGAGAGGGGTGGGGTGAGCAGAGCTCATTTGCATTTAAAGCAGCCTCAACCAGAAAGAGATGATTTTTGCAGAGCTCATTTTGACAAGGTAAAAAGGGTGTTGTTTCACAAAACCATTGAGAATTTTTAATCAAGTATATTAGAGACTTTTCATTAAGACCCTAAAGAATCATATCAACTTGTGGAAAATGGGCACATCGCCTCCATAAACAAAGCAGCAAGACTTTTCATCAAGTTCATCTTGACTACTTTTCGTTTCTGGAAGATGTGCTAAGAGGACTAGGACAGAACTGACCTCAGAAGAAGACTTATAAAAAGAATGATAAAAAAATGGGTCAAATTTGAGTACAACAAAAGCCCTTGTTAAATTACCACTGCTCAGAATACATATTGTTTCAATCTACAGGTCCCAGTTGTTCAAAAAGTGTATTGTAGATCAAAATGATTCAGTGAAACAAAATTCAGATTAAATTAATGATTCAGATTACCAAATCCAAATTACAATTACACTGAATCAAAATATAGGCTATAGATATATGAAAAACAAACAGTAAACACTCATCATGGTGTGTTCTACCATATTTTGATGTTTTTCATTTGAAGAGACAGAAAATGTCTCAGATTTTGACTGCAATAGGGAAGGTCATCAGTGTTACCACTGTCTGAAGCATGTGTGCAAATACAACAATTGAACTGTCCAACGACAGTTCTGTAGCCAGGTTTCTATCCAAAGATTTTTGCGAGGAAAAAAAAAATTTAGCGCCTCAAAGTGCAGTTGATGGAAATGCCATTAATCAATAAAATTTCTCAAGTGTTGACACAATCTTTTTCTGTTTAACTTTAGCACATAAATTCTATATCTATAGTATAAATGTAGCAAAAATTTGTTTGGAAACACTTTTTGTCGAGAAAAGGGGCTTTAACGCAAATAAATGTGGTGTCACATGACAGAATTAGCCTATAGGCAGCATCCGTGGTGTTGCTCACATTAAAGCACAGTTTCTCTGTAATTCAAAAGCACATTAAATCATGTTCATATTACTAGATTGTATCCAAAATTATTTTACATATGGTAAGAAAAAGACGAGTTACCATTCAAATATACATATCTTAATTGGATGTTTCTTTAGTATGTTGCAAGTTAAAACGTATTAATTTTGTTATTTTTGTGGCTTGTTAGCATATGTTTTCATTCTTGTTCTTAGTTGTGTTCTACCATTAAATGTAAAGGATTTGTTGTGGAGTGAGGGGAAGTAAAATAGCATGGTTTTCAATATGTTTGGCTGACTGTATTTTATTATGACAACGAACATGCTGCGTTGTCAAGTTGGAAATGCTTAATTGTGTGCCAGAGGCGCCGGCACCATCACTTGATTCAGGCTCTAAAGCTGGACTGATGATGTGACTGGTGCATTTTGCTTATATTTACAGACAGCCTTCTGACAGGTCTGGCACAGGACTGAACTGCTGTAATAATAATAATAGTTTTTTTTTCAATTGTAATCCCTGGCTAAAGGTTTTTTACATAGCTGTGCTAGTTTTATATACTATACCTTCTCACTTAATAACATTTAAAGCAATGTATAGCCACACATCTTTGACACCACAATAACCCAACCTTTTCAGATATGAAAAAAATATAAATGCTGAACTGAAACCAGCTACAATTAAAGGAAGAGAATGGGAAAAATTCGCAAATTCCTGTATCAACACACCTTTTCTGCTCACTACCAGAAATGTGACTCTGTGAGATTATTCCACATTTTGTCATTTTTGTTTTTTAAAAAAAGGCTAAAAATCATAAATATCGTGTTAAGGTGAGTAATCATTTTTAGTGTTACTTACTGAGCTGATCTGGATTCTTTAATCACAGGTAGCAGCTTCTGAAGAACTTTATCTGCTTTCATTTGTGCTCCAATAAACTGTTTTAGATCAAAAACATCCATCTTCTGCTCTGATGTCAGTAACACATAAACCAGAGTTGACCACTGTGAGGAGGAGAGTTTGGCTTCTCTTATTTCTCCAGATTTCACATAATCTTGAATCTCCTGTATCAGTGAATCATCACCCAGTTCATTTAGACAGTGGAACAGATTGATGGATTTCTCTGGAGAACGATTCTCCCTGATCATCTGTTTGATGTACTGAGATGTTTCCTCTTTGTTGTAGGAGCACCTTCCTGTCTGTGCGAGTAGTTTTCGTAAGAGAGTCTGATTGGACTCCACTGAGAGACCCAGAAGAAACCGCAGGAAAAGATCCAGATGTCCATTCTTACTCTGTAAAGCCTCATCCACAGCTCTCTGATGCAGCTCAGATAATGATTTATATTTCTTCTGGTTAAAAATCCAAGACAACAGACTTTGTTTGTTTTGGTCAAATACATTTGTCTTCTTGTTTGTGAAGGAGAGGTGCACATATAGAGCTGCTAGATGTTCCTGAAGGCTCAGATGAACAAAGCAGAAGACTTTCCCCTGATACAAGCCAAACTCCTCTCTGAAGATCTGAGTGCAC
>JAHKKF010531440.1:16049-33805 GCA_019740295.1 Labeo calbasu | reverse complement strand
ATATTTTTTGAAACCTGTGATCCTTTTTTCAAGATTTTTTTGATGAATAAAAAGTTAAAAAGAACAGCATTTATTCCAAATATGAAGTTTTACAATCACTTTATCAGTTTAACACATCCTTGCTGAATAAAAGTATTCATTTCTTTAAAAAAGTTTTGTACAGTAGTGTATACTGTTACAAAAGATTTCTACTTTAAATAAATGCTGTTCTTCTTAACTTTTTATTTATCAAAGAATCCTGAAAAAAAGTATCACAGGTTCCAAAATAAATAAAAAGCATCACAACTGTTTCCAACATTGGTAATAAATCAGCATATTAGAATGATATTTGAAGAATCATGTGACATGAAGACTGGAGTAATGATGCTGTATTTTATCTGTATTTTTGATCAAATAAATGAAGTCTTGGTGAGCATAAGAAACATTTAAAAAACAAACAAAAACTTTATTTCCAGAACTGAAATAAAATAAAATCTAAAAAAATGTATTTTAGTTTGAATAAACTTGGCATTACAACAAAAACAGACTAAACACAAAAAATAAATTGTGAAGACAAACAAAAGAGAAATAAAAATAAATTATAAACTGTGTTTAGACCATGGTATATCATTCCAAAACCCAACACTAGGTGGCACATGTGTCTCATCAAGTGCCTTTCAAAACACCCCACATAAGAGTTTCTCTTTTGAAACCTATTAGCATCCATTAGATCCTATCACACCGTGAGCTGCTCTCCAACTAAAATGCTTGATGGCTTCTATTTAAAACACATGGTATCTCCAAGGAACGGCACCACCGCCATCTGTAGTGCGTTCAGAGCCTAAAGGAGCCAAGCTGAGCGTCACAGATGAATGAGTGTGCGAAAGACAGACAGAAGCAGCCACGCTCACTCAAAAAGCAACACCACGAGCAAGCAGTACCTGCACTGAGCCCCCCAGCCTCTCGGCCGTGAGGTGCGACCCCAGAGTCTCCTTATTGGTCACTGGAGTGGGCTGACACTCACTTCCTTTGGGCTCGGGCGACTGATCGACAGTGGAAGAGCATTTTGGGTGGGGAAGCATGGAGGGTGGGACAGGGTGAGATGGATGTAGATTTTGAGGTTTTGATGGGAAAGGGCCGGTGGGTGAGTAAACACAAACAAACGAAAAATAAAGCATTAAAAGAAGACATCTCACATGCAGAAGCTTGCTTAGTTACCAAGATTATAAGTGAATGACACAAACTAATGGAAAAACAGAGCGAGAAAAAATAAACAAATGAACAACATAGCAAACATGCAGAATTAAGACTGCTATTGGAAATCAATGTGAGTTTTTACAAATAATGACATGAACACTAACATTACATCTCAAGCACAGGCAGAGGGCCACATACAGTAATCTTCCACCAGATTTTAAAGCTCATTTCATGCTCATGTAACATAAAATGAATGCAGAGATACTCATCGCCAGGGGTTAAACTGGGATTTTAGAGTTAAGGCTACCTTAAGTTTGTTAGTGGCTATACATCAAGACACATTTGATAGATAATGTTTAAAAATGTCACAGGAATGGAAGGATGAGCCATAATGAAATCATAATTTCCAGGCATAATGTGTCGCACGGAAGAACACTGTCTGTTTGTTAGTGGATGTATATTGGGAACAAAAGCACATTTTGTCTACATTTATTTTGTAATTTCACCGGAACATGGACAAACAATATAGAAATGGTGTGTGCGCCAGAGTTGCATAATGACAGCAAGTACACAAAGTCCAGACAAAGGCTAATTTAAAATGTACACTACTGTTCAAAAGTTTTTGGAGTAGTAAAAGAAAAATGAAAGGGGTCATTTTTTTAAAATGTTGTACTGTTCTTTGAGGTCCAGCTATAATGCTATCAAGATTTTTACATCATAATTTAGACAGGCATAATTTACCAGGCTATTTTCTGTCCAGTTTTTTGCGCCTTCCCATCAGAACACTCTGTTTGAATAGGCGTGGTGGATTGTAGACTCCGAAGTAAACGTCCACCGCTACGATTGGCTAACAGTTGTGTATGTTTGACAGCCTACATCCTTCGCCGCTGCTGTGATTTAGGTTAAAAACCCATAAATACTCATTACATATTAAACTAATCTGTAATAACAGACAAAGCAATAGTGACCACGTAATAAAAATAGTTACTCACACTTGAAATTCCTGCGCCGAACTGGCGCCTTGTTTATCAACAAATTCACGGTAAAATGAAGTGAACAAAGGACCAAGTTCTTACTGGCCACGTACACACTACAAGTTTCAGGAGTGACAACCGCATTTAAATGCTGGAGTGAGTCCTGTAAATTATCGTTCCATGTGTGTACGGAACAGCAGGCAATCCCACGTTTGTAATCATACCAACATTTTGTTGTTTTGCAAGACTGAATAAGAATTTAGCAGTTTGGTATCAGCCATTTTTTGGCTAAGGACTCTTTTTGTCTGTCGATTTTAACTAAACCAACACTGATAGACGTGCTGTGTTTTGTTTATGCTCGGGAGGCTGCTAGAGAGCGCTGTCTTGCAGTGTTGCCATGTCCTCATATTTACAAAGCGTTTTTAGGCATGTTGTTTGGCACTTTATGGAGTTAATAAAGTGATCTGTTCCGGATATGATATTTATGATTTTTTTGGTATTATATTTTGTGCTTGTCCTTATTTGTTGTTTTTTCTATGAAGATCTGGCAACACTGACACTTTACCACAGGGTTCGTGGGCGCAACTATCCTCATGTCAACGTGCTAAGGTTGAGACTTCTTTTGTTACTTTCTTGCACCTCACATACAGATGAAGACACATTTCTGATGTGCATTTAAAAACATCATTAACAACTAGTTGTTCAGTTCAGATCAGTACACACTCCGTAGAATTTCTTTTGGGAGTTAATGCAGTTGTCAAATGCAGTTGTCTCTCCCATATTTTAGTGAATTATGTGTGTACGGAATGCAATTAAGGAGTAAAAGGTGAACTGACAACCGAATTTAGCTGCAGCGTGTACGTGGCCACTGATGCGTTCTGGAATTTCATTAAAAATAAAGTTCATCCACTCTTTCCTAATGCTGGGAAAGATGTTTTTTTTCCTAATGTTTTTTTTTTATAACCAACAAAAGTTTTCCACAACTTGGCACTGTATAGCATCTTGTTGTCTTCAGACTTAAACTAGAAACATGTTGTGTATTAACCTCTTTCTGCAGTTCATTGAACTATTAAAGGAGAAGTCCACTTCCAGAACAAAAATTTACAGATAATGAACTCAACCCCTTGTCATCAAAGACATCCATGTCTTTCTTCTTCAGTCCTAAAGAAATTATGTTTTTTAAAGGAAAACATTTCAGTATTTTTCTCCATATAGCGGACTTCAATGGTCCCCTGAGTTTGAACTTCCAAAATGCAGTTTAAATGCAGCTTCAAACGATCCCAAATGCGGTTGTAAACGATCCCAGCCGAGGAAGAAGGGTCATATCTAGCGAAATGATTGGTTATTTTCATTAAAATAATACAATTTATATACTTTTTAATGTCTGACCTGTTTTTTTTTCAGTTCGTGACTGAAATCTCATGTTCTCCCTCAACTTCAAAATCGTCCTATATCACTGTTTTACCTTTTTTGTTAAGGGTGTTTGATCTTCTTTGCATGTTCACTTTGCCAAGACTGGGGTGGTTCTTCTGCTGTGATGTAGGATGATTTTGAAATGATTTTTGAAGTTGAGGGAGAAAATACAAAGTTTTTCGACGTACCCTAACTGATTTGAGCCAGAATACACAGAGTTCAGGCAGCGCAAGACAAGATGAGCATTTGAGATTAAAAAGTGTTTAAATTATATTTTTTAATGAAAATAACCGATCGTTTTGCTAGATAAGACCCTTCTTCCTTGGTTGGGATCATTTACAACCGCATTTGGTATCGTTTGAAGCTGCATTTAAACTGCATTTTGTAGTTGTAATTGCAGTCCATTATATAGAAAAAAAATGCTGAAATGTTTTCCTCAAAAAACAATTTCTTTACGACTGAAGACAGACATGAACATCTTGGGGGTGAATACATCATCTGTAAATTTTTATTCTGGAAGTGGACTTCTCTTTTAAGGCAACACACTGATCCGTCACCACACATTAAAGAGCCACAAAACAGTATTTATTGTCTGAATTTCTTAAATGACAACATTTTAAAGCTGAGACCTTGTTTTATACCAGAAGTAACCTGCTCTGTCTTGTCTGCCGACGTGTTGTCAGTTTCCTCTTTGCGGTGGAATGTATTTTTCACTGCGTTAGAACATGATGTGTAGTGTGAGAAAGGCATTGTTTGTTGACACAGCAACAGTAACAAAGAAGAGCGGGTTTTTGCGAAGGGTCAACTGTAAATTTTCTTGAGCACCAAACCAAAAAAATAGAATGATTTATTAAGGGTCATCTGACTGACGACTGAAGTAAAAGCTGCTGAAAATTCAGCAATGACATTACAGTATTTCACAATGACTTTTGTTTTACTGTATTTTTGATCAAATAAATGCAGCCTTGGTGAGCATATTTCTTTCGAAATATTTAAAAATCTTAGACACAAACTTTTTAAAGGTAGCGTATCTAGATGAAAAAAAACCAAAACGTATAGAGAAATTCTTGTCCTGTCCATGTTGTCATAATCATCAAGATAAAAGAACAACAGGAACATGATATTCATGGACTTTCACCATATGGCCCTCATCTCCAGTCAGAACATTTATGCCCTACAGAAAGTGAAGACAATGCTGATACCGCCACTGAACTGAAAGCATTCTGATTCAGCAGCAGGGAACTTTGTCTCCAAGCAACTGGCCACTAAAACAGATTTGTTTACACCCAGCAATGCACAACTAACCAGCCTTCCATCCCACTAATTAATCACACGAATGATGATGAGAATCTGCATTGCACAACTGTAACATCACGCAAAACTTGAGCAACTCCTCTAACAACTTTTGCTCTGACATCAAAGTGTATGGCTAAAAGCATCAAGGCTTTTTCTAATTGGTTACATATTTAAAGAGGAAAAAAGTGGGCGGAACCCTCACCTAGAGTGGATGTACTATAACTGGTTTGAGTGTGTAAGACACGTCCTACTCCGCACTGAAACGAATGAGATGTACACTACGACCACCTATGGCGATTAAAATGTATAGTGTGCACTCGAAGATAAATTGTGCACCCAACTCACCTGGTTTTTGGTCTGTGGTTGTGCTTTGTCTCTGCTGCTCGGCTGGGGTGTGTCTGTGGGGATGGGGCCTATAGGTGTAGGCTGTAAAAAAAAAACAATGATCTCACCATTGAGATAAAAACATAAAGCCAATGCAGCATGACAAAGGCATTTGACAGTTGAAGTAGCAAGAAAAGCATTGAGGAAGTGTCTGAGGAGGAAACAAACACTCACGAGAGGCTTGCCGACCCAGTCATACTCGTAATCAAAGACGTAACCGTTCCTGTCAAAGAGGTCTGTGAAGAGCTTCCTCAGGTAGTCGTAATCTGGTTTCTCGAAGAAGTCCAGTCTTCTCACGTATCTCAGATAGGTGGCCATTTCCTCTGCAGTGTGTAAAAACAGGAACGGAATTAGTTCAGAGAAACGCTTCACATGCTTGGTTGACGTAATCGAATCTATAGCACTAACCTGGGAAACTTTCACATAGTACTTCGATCGGCGTGGCTCGCTTGGTGTCGCCGATTTTCTGGTAACGTTCTTTCAGTGTGTCCGCCTGTATGGGAAACGCAAATGATTTCCTACAAACTGCTTATGAAAGACATAAACCTGGCTGAAATGTAATTAAACATATGCAACACACAAATCCAGGGCAAGATTTTGCCTCTGGCTAGTTTTTATTGAATACACAATGACTCGCACAACAAAAGAAGATTGTTTTACTATTTTTTTTCAGTTACTTTTTCATTCTCACCCTGCTGTTATGTGCCTTCCATGTAATCCCTTTAAGTGACGAATTAACAATGGTGTGAGAGAGAGCACTTCAGCAGGCGAGCGCTGAGGTGATTCTAACACCTGTGTGCGTTCAGAAGCAACCGCAACTGCTACGGCCATGTGACTCCTCTTTGACACATGGCTGAGCAACTGAAGCACAACACGAACAGCTGATATCTGCATTTGTTGCCATGTTGTCACACTTCTCAGTTACACTACTGTTCAAAAATTTGGGGTCAGCAAGATTAAAAAAAAAAATAATAAAAAAAAAATAATAATAATAATAATAATAGTTTTAATCAGCAAGGATGCATTAAATTGATCAGAAGTGACAGTAAAGACATTTGGAATGTTAAAAAAATCATTTTTATTTAAGAGTATCATGTTTCCACAAAAAAAGTCAGCAAATCCATTTTCAACACTGATAATAATAAGAAATGTTTCTTAAGCACCAAATTTGTATATTAGCAAATTATGACATCTGAAGGATTATATGACACTAAAGACTGAAGTGTTACAATAATAAAAAAAAAAATTATTGTAATAATTTCATATTTATATTGCTTTTACTGTAGGGCTGGGTTCTGACACAAATTTCATGATTCTATTTGATTCGATTTCACAATCAAGCGCTGTATAAATAAATAAACATTCTATTTAAAATCGATTATTTAAAAAAAAAAAAAGAAAAATGCAGGTACAGTACATGTCAAATTGTTTTTAAAGTTGGTAGTACATTGCTATAATATTAAAGCTTAAAATTAACTTGTTTATATACAAAAGCTTAACACAAAGTTTTTATAATAATAAAATTACAATTACATAATTATTTTTACTCCAATTTGTATTTTTTAATATAAACATTTAAATGATGGCCATCATAAAAACTTGAAAAAACGAATTAAAAACACAAATTAAACATCGAAGAGCAGTAAAAAGCTCACCACCACCTGGTGGCTTTAAGAAAACAGCGAACTGTGAGCAATATGCATTTAAAGTGGTAAATCTAGAAGAAATATGTCAAAGTTACTTATGTGTGCCAAACTTCCTGCTACCTGGTGGCGCTATGACTATAACTGGATATTGGCATGTAGATGTCTTCAGACCAGCACTTTTATAAAACATATGAAGTTTGGCGCAGATAGTATGTTTGAATTAGTGCAAAGCAAGACGTGACCTGTTGCCAAGAGTCAGCACTATGATTATAACTGAATATTGGCCTTTAGATGTGTTCAGGCCAGGATTCTTATTGAACATGTGAAGTTTGGGGCAGATATTACATTGTATGGCTGAGCTACAACACCTATTTCCATGGTGAAACATCGAATTTGTCAGGCCACCATGAACATGCCCTTTAACGAAAACTCAAAATCTTCACAATTTAACATAGAATAGACCGACCAAATATAATATTGATGGCATTAAATCTCTAAGGAGTTTGTTACAGTGTAAAACATGGCACTTCCTGTTGCCAGCAGGTGGCGCTATGACTATAACTGAATATGGTCATGGGCATGTGTTCAGGACAGGACCCTTATCAAACAAGTGAATTTTGGTGCAGATCAGACATTGTATGCCTGAATAATAACTTCCTTTTTCATGGTGAACCATCAAAGTTTGTCAGGCCGCCACGGACACGCCCTTCAACGAAAACTCAAGATCTTCACAATATAATGTCACAAAGGGCTTTAGATTACACTGAGCAAATTTGGTGTTGATCCATTTAAATCTCCAGGAGGAGTTTGTTTTAAATAAAACGCCTGAAATGGCAAAAATGGCACAAAAGTTGCCAAGAAAATTCAAACAGCCATTTTGCCAAACCCACTTCTGAAACCCATATCTGATGTAAATATTCACCACTTGTGTGTGCATGTGTGCAAAGTTTCATGAGTTTGAGCATGTTTAGATCATCAAATGCGATTCAATTTACTGGATAGGTGTACAATGTTCCATTCATTACCAAAAACAGGCTTATCGATTCTTGTGATTTAAGAATCAATATTATTTCGTAAAAATGAGAATAGATTAAAATCGAAAAAAAAAAAATATATATATTTTTAACCCAACCCTATTTTACTGTATTTTTGATCAAATAAATGCATCCTTTGTAAACATAAATGACTTACCAACCCTAAAATTTTCAGCAGTATTATGTGCATTGCAAAAAAAAAAAAAAAAAAAAAAAAAAAAAACATGAAACCTGCAGATTATTTTAATACTGCTACACAAATATCAAAAAACACTCCTTCATTTTAAGAATGGGACATAGAAAAGTTCAAACCTTCAAGCCCTGCCAGGGCAAACTGCCTCTCAGAAAGTACATAAACATATGGCCCAGTGCTTCAAGGTCGTCCCTTCTGCTTTGTTCTGAGGGGGGAAAAAAACAACAACTGTTACATATCATACCGACAGACGCAACAGGTACATTTTCGCTGTAAAATGAGACAGATTTATTTAAAACTACATGATTAAGTGGGTTACATAAATATGAGTCACTCAGTAAAATGAAAGTATGTAATTTAAGGTGGGTTGCTGATTTGATTATTTTTCCCCTTTCACCCAAGAAATCTTTCTTGTTTAAAAAAAATAAATCTAGAAAATTAACATTTTGGAAACACAAGGCTGGTTTTCATATGGAAATGAAAGGAGATGCGTGTTCGCAGTACACACCTTTTCCCAAATGTGTGTTGATACTCATATACCGGGCTGTGCCAGTCAGGCTCTTATGCTCTCGGTACGGGATGTGTTTTTTGGTCTCGGGGTCTATGTATTCTTTGGCAAGCCCGAAGTCAATGATATGAATGGTGTGCTGCCTCTTAGACCCCGGCCGCCCCACCAAAAAATTCTCTGGCTTGACATCTCGATATATCAAGCTCCGCGTATGAACGTACTCCATCCGTGTTATCTGAGAAAACAAGGAAGATGCTGTTAAGGACATTGTGGACCAAAAATGTCCTACAAAAACATGCCAGAGCTGAACGATTCCTAGAAATCATTTAGAAAACAGCCAAAAGACATCTTAAATGTGTAATGAGACTAACCAAAATTGTTGAAAAAAAGCTAACAGGCTCTCTGACCAGAGGCTTACCAGTTGAATAGCTATCATTAGGACGGTCTTGAGGGAGAATGTGCGGTCGCAGAGGTCAAACAGGTCCTCCAGACTGGGCCCGAGCAGTTCCAGAACCATAGCATTGTACTTCCCGCAAGGCCCGAAGTAGAAGACCTGAGGAACTCCCTCTGCAAAGACAAAACAGCCATTTAACAACAGTGAAATACAACCATAGAATCTTGAATCTCAAACTATGTTTTTGTCCTTCAGAGAAACGCCACCAAATGTTTAGCATCCTGTTTACAGCCAGTACAGGCCACCGTCTCCGACAGGACCCATAATGACAACACCTTGAACAAAACATTACTAACAAGCCCTTGGAGAGAGAGCACATCATGCAATTCATTAAAACAGCGACTCTCCTCACGCTCACAGAGTTTACAGAGGGCTGTAAAACAGCTGATCTATCCCACGCACCACACGTTCTCTCCCACAATAAGTACTCAGTCCACAGTATCTGGGCATGATTCTGAAAGGTTAATGAAGGCGGGCTGATGACATTAACATCATTCAACAGACTTGCCATTGAAACTATATAGCATAGCAGGGGTGGGTGATATACCAAATGAAACTACATAGACTGGTATAAATTATCTACTGCAATTATGCAAAACAGTGCTTTATGGTGGGGAATGGACGTTTGATTAAAGAGCAAAAATAGCTTGTACGTTAAAAAAAAAAAAGCCTGTGTCCCCTTAGATATTGCTGCTAACACGACTTTTATCAAACAAAAACAGAGAAGCTTATTAGAAATAGGGGGAAAAAATTGTTCAAATGTGTCAATGTACGTAAAATAATTTATAGTGATAAAATTAGCGCTGTCAAACAATTAATCGCATCCAAAATAAAAGTTTTTGTTTACATTATATACGTGTGTGTACTGTGTATATTTATTATGTATATATAAGTATATATAAGTACACATATTTCAAAAATATTTATGTGTATATTTTTATTCATATAATTCATATAATTAATATTATATATATATATATATATATAATATGTAGACATCATATATTTTTCCTAAATATATCCATGCATGTGTGTGTATTACATATACATAATAAATATACACAGCACACACAAATACACATTATGTAAACAAAAACTTTTATTTTGGATGCGATTAATCGCTTGACAGCACTAAATAAAATATCTATAAAACTGTTTTAATATTTTTATTTTTAAGAATATTGTGCTATAAATTTTAGCTTATATAACCCACCTATAGAAGTCAGTTTTCTGCCACTTTTTTTGTGATTGCGAGTCATAAAGTAAGAGCTGCAAGATATAAACTTGCAATTTTGACTTTTTTCTCAGAATCACAGAAAATAAACTCAATTGTTAGAAAGTAAGAATTGCAAGATATAAACTTGTAATTTTGACTTTTTTCTCAGAATTGCACGACAAACTCTTAATTGCGAGTTAAAAAGTAAGAACTGCAAGATATAAACTTGCAATTTTGATTTTTTTTTTTCAAAACTGTGATACATAAACCCGCAACTGAGGAAAAAAAAAGTAAGAATTCAGAGTTTATCTCTCACAATTTTTATTAAATTTTATTTTTTATTCAGTGGCAGAAACTGGCTTTCATACCCACCCCTAGCACCATAGCTCAGCTTAAAGTTACAGACCAAAGCAAATAGTCTAGTGCAAATCGCAGGTGTTAAGCAGAACTACTTTTTTGATGCCTTCTTCTTCTTCAAAAAAAAAAAAGCAAGCATTCCTGTGACTCCACAAAACAAGATCTCTAGGACACACAGTTCTTAACTGCTGCCCACTGTCAGTGTTTCCAATTCAATTCCAGGTCGCCTGGGCCAAATCCCGCTTGTGTGTGTGTTCTTCGCTTCAATGGTCAGATGCAGAGGCACATGAGACATACTGAGACTGCCAGCCTAGGAAAACCCAGCTCCAGGGAGGATTATAGAAGGATTTACCTGATCTGGCAAACGTCATTCCCACGGGTGGGGGTGTCAAACACGCGCACACACCTGCCTGCACTTTAGCCAGCCGGATCCATTTGGAAACCTCAACGATGATGGATGTGCCCACGGCAAGATTGCAGCCAGGAAGCTGACTCATCAAAGCACCAGATCCGAGGTTTAAACCCAACGCCAACTCGGCAATCAGAAGTAGGAAAATTACAACCATGCGCAGCTGGATCACTTCGGTGAATTGTAAACAAGGCCATCGCAGGTTTTAAAGCGTTTCAAATCATACCGAAAAAATGAAATATTTTAATTACTACATAGATAGAACAGAGGACTATGAGAGGAAGCACGGTCCAATTTATTCATGCGGTATGCAAAAAAAAAAGCTGGACAACAGAGAGGCATGTGATGAGCAGTAATTGCAGAGACCACAAAAAGTGCGACAGCTCTTAATTAGGATTGAACCAATAATAATATTTTGACTGATACAGAAAATTTTTGATTTTTTATTTTATGTTCTGGCAGATATCAATGGAAACCCTTTTCCACCACTGAATAAAAAATAAATAAAGGTAATTGTGAGTTTACATCTCACAATTCTGACTTTTGTTCTCAGAATTGTTAAATATAAACTTTTTTTTATAGTTGTGAAGTGAGAATTGCGATATATAAACTCACAATTGCAAGAAAAATACTCAGAATTTTGAGTTTAAATCTCGCAATTCTGAAAAAAAAGTCAAAATTGCGAGATACAAGCATACAATTCCTAGAAATAAAGTGGCAATTAGGAGAAATAAAGTTACAATTGTGACTTTTTCTCGTAATTGTGAGATATTAACTCGCAACTGTGTGATAAAAAAATCAGAATTGCAAGATTTAAACTCGAAATTCTGAGAAAACGTCACAATTGCGAGATGTAAACTCACAATTCTGAGATATAAAGTCACAATTAGGAGAAATTGTCATAATTGCGAAATATTAACTAACAATTGTGACTTTCTCGGAATTGTGAAATTTAAACTCGCAATTCTGACAAAAAGAGTCACAACTGCGAGATTTAAACACAATTCTGAGAAATAAAGTCGCAATTAGGAGAAATAGTCACATTTGCGAAATATAAACTCACAATTCTAACTTCTCAGAATTGAGAGATATAAACTCACAACTGCATGAAAAAACTCGAGATATGCGAGATATAAACTCAGTTCTGTCTTTTTTTCCTCTGAATTGTGAGATATAAACTCGCAATTCTGAGAAAACGTAGAAATTCTGAAAGATAAAGTAACAACTGCGAAATATAAACTCACAATTCTGACTTTCTGTCTCCGAATTTATATTGCAAGTTATTAGGTCAGAATTGTGAGATATAAACTCGCAATTCTGAGAACATATCAGTCTCTTTTTTTCTTCTCAGAACTGGACTTTATAACTCACAACTGCAGAATTCTGAGAAAAAAAGTCACAATTGTGAGATACAAAGTTGCAATTGTAAGAAAAAAAGATAACTCATAATTTTGACTTTATTTCTCGCAATTTCGAGTTTATATCCAGCTATTTTGACTTTAACTCAGTTTATATCATGCAATTCTGTGAAAAAAAGTCAAATTACGAGATTATATCTCACAATTTTGACTATTTCTCAGAATTGCAAGTTTATACCTACCAACTCTGACTATAATTCACAATTGTTTATCTCTCACAATTGAGAAAAAAAGTCCAAATTGCGAGTTTATATTATGCAATTCTGAGAAAAAAAAGAGAGTTAGGTTGTAAGATAAAAAGTCGCAATTACCTTTTTAAATTTTTTTTTATTTAGTGATACATATATATCTGATAAGGTGCTAAAGATAATAATAATATAAAAATTAATTCATTAATTAATTGAACTAAATTAAAAACACTAAAAACTCAAATTAATAATTTTTTAGAGTAAGTAATCTAAAAAAAGGCAAAAACATTCAACCATGATTAAATGTCCATTATTAGCTGATAAATATCAATGTCACCTCATACTGATAAAAACAAAAAATACAAACTAATAAATAAATCAATACACTAATGACGTTAGACCTCAGCATATCATTTTTAGTACATGTATGAAATCAGTTCAGCTCATACATTTTTAAAAGTGGCTTAAGTGTCCAATCACCTACGTAGGCAGTCTCTGTCTTTATGGATTTTTTCTGCGTCACACCGTTGCAATTTTACCAGCCTCTGTGCAGCGACACTAAAGTTCAAGAGGGAGATTTTCTGCTATATCAAAACCCCACTCGCTCACATCACTAACAGAGCTTGAGAGAAAACAACACAACTCATTGTTCATCAAACACATGTCCTCTCAGAGCAGACGCACTGGAATGTCAAAGTTTAGCACACATGCCCGAGAAGGCTTGCATATTAAAGATTCAGCATGCAGCCGGAGAACAACAAGGCCCTGATTCCATTAGCGGGACAGTGGAGAAGAATCAGGGGCTGAAACGTGATCGCTCTGGCCAGCACAGGTCCCAGTGTGATTCAGGAGATGAGAGGGCTTGCGTTATCCGCCCTGCTGCATAAAACATCCACAGCCTCCACTGCAGAGAGTTCCATGACCCTTTTTTCCCCAAATGTCAAAGATTGAACGCAACGATTGAAAGCCACTAACCAAGTCGCAGTCACACCATGCAACTCAGCTAAAAATAACTCAAGAGCTTTAATCAGCAGCACAATAGCAATTAAACATTTAAACACAAGCTATTTAAAACAAACCACACAAGCAAGCCACACAGCAGCAGCAAATTCCCCTTCATCACACTTTAAATAATTGACAGAGGCGTAAAACCGTATGACATTTAAGGTACAAAACTGTCAATGGCAAAGATCTTATTTATTATAAATGCAGCACTGTGACATCAAAAATACGAAGCGCAGTTGGAAAGAAGGCGTGGCAATACGCCCAAGAGGTATCCCAACATGACCTGGACTCTTTTTCTAGGGAGGTAGAGAATTAACACTCTTCTCTAGCTGCAGGTTTAAGTGAGCAGAGGTTCTCCGGTGGCTTAAGACGAGTCTCACAATGGCAGATCCTCTCAAAGGATTCTCTGCTGGGAAAGCTGGAGGGTCTGGTTCGGTTGTCTCCTCTCAGGCTTCATAAAACCTTTAGATCTAGATTTTACAACTGTGAGTCACTGGATCCCGCTGGCATCGCTTTGGAAAGCCATGATCACTTTGAAGTGATGGTTATGCATTACCAGAGGGTCAGGTTGTGTAAGATCCAGTGTCACGCTGAAAATCATAGGTTGAGAAACCTAAAGTCCATGAATGTGCATTCATCTATAAGGGTTAAACATCTCTTCACATCCTGAGCCAGGTAGTCCTCTGTCCGTTCCAGTATACTGTTCCCCTATACATGTCCCATGTCTATATCCTGAGATTTAGGCCCGATTTAGATTCAGGGTCAGGATAAACAACATGCACCAGCAAAAAGGCATCAGAGAGAGAATAATCTTATACTTCCTGAACCGCAAGACACGCAAGACCGTAGCAAACAAGCAAAAAAAAAAAATTAAGCAAAATTTAAGGGTCAAGGTTTGACATTCTGGTAAATGTAAAATACACCAAAACTCCACAAGGGCCAGTTAACCCAAAACTGAAAATAATTTTGTGAATTATTATTCCTTTAATATACTTCTAAATCTATTTTATGTAAGTTTTGTGAAAGGATAAAAAGAAACAAACAAATAAATACAGGGTTACTGCAGGTTTTATGAAGGTAAGGCGTTTTTTAAAACCATTTTAAGACCAATTAAAGAAAGCTTAAGAAATAAATTGAAGGGAACATAATACAACTAAAATATATCTAAGGAGAACACAATGTGTTGTATTAGCAACTGTCTGAACGTACAATTTTCAACAAATACCCATTACAAAAATCCATTTTACAAAAAAAAAAAGCTGAAAGATGATATATAAGATATTACAATCAAGATAAATTTACTTGGGAAACAAAATTACACAAAACTAGATTATATAATTGAGGTCAAAAGTTTGCATCCCCCTTTCAGAATCATTAAAAATGTTAATTATTTTACCAAAATAAAAGGGTTCATACAAAACGCATGTTATTGTTTTTTAGCACTTTTTTTTAGATATCTTCTATAGCCTGTTAAGGACAGTGCTAAATAAAAAAATATGATTATTAGGCAAAATAAGACAAATGCACCCCTGGCTCTTTATGCATCGTTTTTTCTTCTAAAGCATCAGTGTAATAGTTGCATATGAGTCCCTCAGTTGTCCTGATGAAAAAAAGATGAATCTTAAAATTATACAGTCGTTACAAAGGGTTTAAATACACAAAAATGCTGGAAAATCAAAGAATTTTTGGGACCTGAAGGATTTTTCTGAAGAACAGCAGGCAGCTTAACTATTCAGGACAAACAAGGGACTCATGAACAACCATCACTAAACAAAAAAGCACAGCTGTTGATGATTCAGGTAACAACACAGTTTTTAGAATCAACGGGGTCATTTTTAAAAATTCAACTATTATTTTCTCTTGTGGACTATATGTAAACATCTTCTATGTGAAATATTTCATTCAGGTCAGTACTAAATAAACAATAACATACATTTTGTATGATCCCTCTTATTTTGGTAAAAATTAATATTTTTAATAATTCTGAAAGGGGATGCAAACTTTTGACCTCAACTGTACAATAACTCTTGTTTTCTTAGAAACTGACCAAAGTGAAGTGAGTTTATGATTAAAACAAGAACAAACATCTGTCAATGCGGTAACCTGATTCAAAAGGAAAACAAGTGTTCATAGTCAACTCATCTTTATTTTGCATCTCATGTGTCTTGATTTAAGGATGTTTAGAACATTCGTATTGGAAAAAACACTAACAAAAACTATTACTCTTACCCTATAAATTTAAGATTTTCTGCTCCGATTTAAATCACCCAAAAATGAAAATTCTCTCGTTAATTACTCATTCACTCTTCCATGTTTTCTTTGCGTACAACAAGCATTTTAGTAGCTTTATAAAATTACGGTTGAACCACATGGACTATTTTAACAATGTCCTTACTACCTTTGTGGGTCTTGAATGTGTCCGTTGCAGGGTCAGAAAACTCTTGGATTCCATCAAAAATATCTTAATTTGTGTTGCAAAGATGAACAAAGGTCTTACGGGTTTGGAAGGACATGAGGGTGAGTAATTCATGAAAGAATTTTCATTTTTGGTTGAACTATCCCTTTAAAAGTGTCTTGGGAGCAGCCTGCAGAAACCCTGCAAATAGTCAAACAATTTAAAAAGAGAAATGACCATACTTTAGCTTTGTGAAAGACCTGGCTCAAAGCAGCAGCAGCAGCAACCTAAACGGGATAGCCATCCATGTTTATTTTCTCTTTGCGCACTACTGGACATATGGCTTTCTTCTAAAGAGGAATCAGTCACGTGCTGGACATTCGATAATGGCAACCCAGCCGCGAGGAGTCGTGTAGTTATAAATATAGCGGGCCTGCCCTGCACGCCTGCACTTTCACTGGCTATTAATGTTGCAGGGGCGGCAGCAGTGGCTCCGGTGAGCTGGCAGAGGATCAGATCCCGACTCTGGAGACAGGCGTTCAGTGAATGAGATCATTGCATTGCAGGGTGGCTACGAGTCGATGTGAATAAGAGCCGCGCTTCGTGCCAGTCAACCTTCCGGTTCAGTGATCAAATGGATGGAAGCACCAAGGATTTGTACAAGCTGTTCGTCCTTTTCATTGTATGGCTTAAAAGGATCAAAGTTCAGCCTTCTGGCTCCTCAACATGTATGGTAATTACAATCAAAATGGCCGAGTGTTGCTCTCCGATCACACAGCTCTGAGATTTAATAACCTCATTCATAAAGCAAGTGGTCGTTTGAATCTGGGAGGAAGACACACTAAGCCATTACGTAATAAATGAGATTTTAAACACGACAGCGGACTTCCCCTGGGCAACCTATCACCTTATACTCTCTTAATCTCAATCCCATTTTAGACCCTCCTCCTTTTTACTGTCACTTGCTGCTGATGAGTGAAGCAGCCACATCAAAAGGTTGGAAATCACCACCCACACAATTCTCAGCACACAACTGAAGGATGATCAGTCTCACACAGGATGAGTAGGTGGCGGCTTTTCATAAACCATATAACATACGATTCTAGAACGGCCGTGAGGCTTACCTGAATTTCCCAGCTGTTTATAAAATCTATACTCCAAATGGAGTTGAGGCGCTCTGGATTTGATTGGCTCCTGAAAGAGAAGAAACACAAAAAAGCTAGGTGTTAGAAGATTACAGGAAATAATCAGAATCTCTCAAAATATAACACAAACACAAATGTGACAATAATCCCCAGCTTTAGGCTAGCACAAACTAAAGGTAATTTCAGCCTTCTATATTTCTAATAACTATACTTAGCCACCCTTATTTTGCACATTTTCCAACAAGACACATTTTTACCTTGTGTACACGACTTAGGGCTGATAAGAAGTCATTTACACCCACCAAGGCAGCATGTTTTGGATCAGCAATATAAAACAGAAACATTGTGGATTTTCACAATTTAAAATAACTGTTTTCTATCTTAATATATGTGTGATTTATTCCAGTGATGAAAAAAACATTTTCAGCAGCCATTATTACTCCAGTATTCAGTCAAATGATCTTTCAGAAGTCATTCTAATATTCTAATTTGGTGCTCAAGAAACGTTTCTTTTTCAGGTTTTATGATTTTTTCCAGGCTTTTTT
>JAHKKF010531440.1:0-15999 GCA_019740295.1 Labeo calbasu | reverse complement strand
TTTTTTTTTTTTTTTTTTAATAAATCAGATGTTAAATTTATGGACGAATTTGATTTGGTCTGATCTGGTTCTTGATTTTAAACACTGAATCAGATGCAGCTGTTAACAGCTTACAAAATGGAGAGATTATCAATAAATAACATATTTCGGTCTGTAAAGACTGATTGTAGGAACTAATATTTAGTTGCACTTTGTATGTGGCCATAAGCTATATTTTTAAGAACAAATAGGTAAATAAATACTAGTGTTGGGTAACGATTAATCGCGATTAATCGCATTCAGAATAAAAGTTTTTGTGTACATAATAAATATACACAGTACACACATATATTATGTATAAATGCACACACATGCATGTACATATTTAAGAAAAATATGTTTATATATTAGTGGTGTCAAACAATTAAAAATTAACTGTTTTTTCTCAAATTAATCGTGATTAATCCCACCTGACATCAGTTTTTCAATCTTTAAATTAATGTAGAAACAACATAAAGAAAGTGTATTTTTAATATTTGTTTAACGCCATCTTTTTTATGACTGAAGGCAAGTATCAGACTCTTTTTTTCCTAATATTTAACCATTGACTATAGCCATTCTACATTACAGTATAATTGAGAGCTATCACTTTAACATTTATTAGACTTTAAAAAATAACTTATAAGTGAACTTAAAAATATCTTCACGTAAACTCATTATAATAAATGTCATATAGCTGTGCCCTTCAGCAAGAAAATATAGCCTAATTTAATAAAGCTATCAAACACTAAATTCGAAATTAAACTGAGATAAAGGTTAAAACTACAGAAGTTATTCATTACCTCTTTTTAATTGTATTCTTTGATTAACAGACATCACAGCAGCTGGTTATTAGGATATTTTGGCTGCTTTTATTTTTCAAAAGCTGCCGCTGCTGAACTTGACACGGACCTGGTGCTGCTTTAATGTGACTGATAAATAACTACTTACATGCACAGTATTTAAGGCAGATTTTATTTTTTTAATTTATATTTTTGGGCTTTTTGTTACTTTATTATTCAGATAGGACAGTGGAGAGATGACAGGAAAGTATTAGGTAGAGAGAGGGGAGCGGGATCGGCAAAGGACCTCGAGGTGGGATTCGAACTCGGGTCGCCGTGAGCACAGTTGCACTGTATGTAACTTAACGCTAATTTTGATACCACTTTTATATATTATATATTTGCTAAATATATACTGTAAGTGTGTGTCTTTATATATGCATAATAACTATAAATGTACACACACATACATTATACAAACAAAAACTTTCAATTTGGATGCGATTAATTGCAATTAATCGTTGCCCAGCACTAATAAATACAAAATGAGATAAAAGATAAACAATCAGTATTAGGAGTAAACCTAAGCAACAAAGTTAGAGTTAGCCATTTACATCATTAAAGATATATCATCAAAATCTGTAAGAATACAGATAGCACAAGTGCTCTTTTAAAAACTGAAGTGGGATGGCAAAAGAGAAGTAAATGCCAACAACACGAATGTATCAGTTCTCATGGCCAGACTAGAAGCGTGTTCTGACACCCTCCCACATTTTCTTTGTTATAAAGAATCCATCCCTGCACCCTTTATGCAAGTCAAGAGAGATTGCCTGGAAAAAACTTTCCAGTGGTTAATGGCCTGTAACAGAGAACACACTGAGCGAGTCCTCAATCAGGTGTCACGTTACAGAGCCGTCAGAGTTCAGCAGCCAGACCTCTCCATCTCCCAGAGCCTGCTAAACAGCCAGCGCTCAAGGTTTCGCAGCATCCATCCACTTGACCACAGACGTGCACAAACATGACCTTGACGGTGTAACCGTGGCCCTGTGATTAAAGCCTTTGGGCTGGTAAAAAAAAAAATCATAAATTCAATCTTACCTATGTTATTGGGCAACCCATGAATCCAATAACACAAATATCATTCATTAAATCACTTAAGCACAGGAAGCTCTAGGTGACTTCCCATGCAATAAGTTTACTGCAAGTTAAACTGGATGAAAGACCTTGATGTTTGATATTATATATAGAATGTTTCATAATGTTACATATAATCAATAATATAAAATTATAGAAATACATAACTATTTCTAAAATAATAAACAAAAAGAATATTTATTGGCCACTAAATATATATATATATATATATATATATATATATATATATATATTTATTTATTTTTTTATTTTTATTTTTTTTCAGGCAACATCATTTTCATTTAGTTAACTTGATGTACTATTATAACTAATACTGAAACAAAATTAATAAAATATCCTATATATACATACTACAAAAATAAAATTCATAGACATATTTAAAACAAAATTTAATAAAAAAAACAACTTAAAATATTAACAAAAGCTATATTAGTTTCTCACTGAAAATACTAATGGTCCTTCAGAAATCGTTTTAATATACTGATTTTGTGCTCAAGAATTTTTTTTAATCATTAGTTTTGAAAAGATTTCAAAAAGTGTTTTTTCAGGATTCTTTGATAAACAGAAAGCATATATTAGAAAGTACATTTTTTGTAGCATTTTAAATGTCTTCACTGTCACTTTGATCAATTGAATGCATCCTTGCTTAATAAAAGATTTCATTTAAAAAATGTTTAAAGGTTTACTTTGGCACTGAAAGGTAAACTCAGCAGATAATAACGGCTGGGTTAGGTAAAACACTACAGACTAAGAGGGCTCTATGTTCTGGACTCTAATGGTTCAATCCAGCTCATGTTACTTGCTCAGAAAACGAGCAAACACAGCGGTGCAGAGCTGCATCTGTTGAGCTGTGATGTAACAGCGGTCAGGCACACATACGGCTCTTTCCAGGAAGAACAGTGAAGGGATCGGACAGATTAAGCACACCAGAATGTCCATCCAATCTCTCAGTTTTAAGGGGAAGTGAGGGGAAAATGTTTTGATATAAGATGTAAGCCTGTGGTAAACACCTAAACAAGTTTGAAATGAAACATTAAGCATCTTAAATAAATAAACAGCACTGAGAGATACGGTTACACTCTTTTAAAATCAACAGTGCATCACGCATTCAAATCTCTGGGAATCACCTCGCAGTTTCAGTAACTTTGCATTTATTTCAGTTTTCCATTTAATGAGATGGAAATGATCTGATACAGTTAGTGGATTCCATGCAAACTTTTGAAACACAGTTTCTTTTCATGCAAATGAGCATCATCATGAAACACTGTTATAAACAGGATTTTGAGCACTGCGCAAATATGAGAAATCAGTGCCCTGTCCTAACACCCATAGACAGCTCCACCCAAAACCACAAATATGCCCAAAAATATGTATTATTAGACCATTTTCCAAGGCTGCTTGATATATTGAACCCATTTATAATTCACAATAATACCATTGTGAATTCAAAAACGCTATGATTCAGTTAAATAAATATATGCGCTTTGATTATTTACATGCGTGTAGGTTATGTACGTGCGTGTCAGAGCAACTCCGTTCACAGTAAATGCTACTCCACACAAACAGTTAACTTTCATGTTTGTGGAGCATCTCTAACTCTGCATTTTGCTGAGTTTGGGTTTATTACAATGTATATCTGGGAACGCCACATGCACCATATCTTCAGATTTGTAAGGTAAATTATTTATAAACCTACGCAAACAGAAGAATACATCAGTATCTTTCTCAATATGCTAACTGTTCACTATGATTTCAAACTAAAAGTTTAAACCCTTGCCGAGTTTACACTTTCTGTGTCCACATATTCAAGAAATTACAATGGCTGCAGCATTTCTGTCGTAAAGAATGGTCAAATATTCAAGACTAAGTGGATACTTGAATTAAATATGTTTAGTCAATATTAAACAAGGATTAGATTACACAGTAAAGTGTAAAAACAATTGTCAGGCTGTTGGCGACCTCTGCAGGCTTTTGTTATAATGTGTAATGTACGTTAACTCTACGTTAACGTATTTTAACAGTTTTGTTCAATAAAACTATGTTACTTGCTTTTGATACTTTATTTGAACTAATTATTATTGCCGCATTTTTGTCAAAATAAAATTATTATTCTATAACATCTTGTCTATCATCTCTGAAAATATCTTGGCAAAATTCACTTGTTTAGTGCAGAAAACACCACAAAAACAGTTAACCTATCAAAATAAACCACGTAACATATTTAATAAAGGTGTATCAATGCACACTCCCACCAGTCCTGTGTAAACTATGGATTTTTAAATTAATTATTTTATTTTTATTTTTTTTATTCCGTGAGATGGCGGAGCGCAAGAGATCAACGCAGTCTGAAGTACTGTAGCTGCTCACTCAAACAATCATACTCGTCTCAAACTGCTCAATCTTGGTCAGTGCCCTAAACGATTATATAATGGACTATTTCACATCCAGAGATGAAGGACCGGATGATGAAGTTACTAAAGAGAAAGAGTCCAATGGCAGTCTGTTATACGCACAGTGCGCAAACAGTTGCGCTGCACTCGCTTTTGTAAATGTAAACTACAAGGTACATTATTCATGCTATCTATACATACAAGGAGTGCTCAAAAGTTCAGAGACTATGCCCATGTCCTCTTCAGGGTAACGTTTGTTTGTGTAATGATGCAGTATAGCGCTGCTGACAGACACCTGTTAAGTGAAACTGAAACCAGTATCACTTTAAACCCGTTTTTCTCAAAATTCCGTTCCTGTAAATCATAGCTATCAACCAAATTAAGATTAAGTTTTGGACAAAATAAAAATAGTTTTTGAAAGGGCTTGAACCCAGCTTTCATATGGTATCAAAACCTAAAAAAGGTCACATTTTTGTTGTTTTCCTAGATCGCATCACATTTGCATTATAAGTCATTTTAAAGGCTATTGTTCACTTAGGTCTATTTTTATTACTACAATTTTTTTTTTTAATTTTTAATTACTAATTATCCAATTTCTTAAATAATCACCAGAATAGGGCTGGCAAACGATTAATCGCGATTAATCGCATACAAAATGAAGCCTGAGTTTGCCTAATATATGTGTGTGTACTGTGTAATTATGATGTATATATAAATACACACAAACTAATGTATATATTTAAGAGAAATGTGTTATGTACAAAATATTTTTATTTAATTAATATTAATTATATAAAAATTATAATAAATACATATACTTGTAAATATTTCTTAAATGTATACATGAACATGTTTGTATTTATATATACACATAATAATTACACCCAGTACACACATACACTAAGCAAACTCAAACTTTTATTTTGTATGCGATTAATCACGATTAATCGTTTGACAGCCCTACACCACAATAATCGGCTGATTACTTGATTAATCGTCAGGATAATCGACCTATTACTCAATTAATCGCCATAATAGTCGACTGATTACTCGATTAACCGTCATTACAGCCGTCTGATTACTCGATTAATTGTCAGAATGATCAACCGATTACTCGATTAACCGTCATTATAGTCGACTGATTACTCGATTAATTGTCAGAATAATCAACGGATTACACGATTAGCAAAATAATCATTTGTGACAGCCCTACTGTATATTATTATATACTATACTGCCTATCTTTGTACTGCAACCGAGGATGTCAATTAGTCCAAAATCAGTTCCTCTTTGACTTTCCGACTGACTGAGCTTTGAGTATGAATGTACATTCTCCCCAAATGACACAACAGTAGGCAGGCTAGAGGGGACAACCACAAAAAGCATTTCCACAAACTGAAGCTTTAATGTCATTAAAAAGCTTGAGAGATGATACTGAGCAAATCCACTGCGCAGAAATAATTCAAGAGTCTATGATCTCATTTTAATGTGAGGCTCTGTGCCTTTACACCCATGCCATTATGAAACATATAATCCAAAAAACGACTGAGAGAGACTGAATAGAGTTAATCCTTGTCAGTCAGTTGTAATCGATGATATCATCTACTGCATTAGAGGACTTTAGTACATCTTAACATGAAGGATAAAGTATCACTGTCTGCAGGCATTATTTTATTACCAACACAATTTTTAGTTAAGAAATGTGCATTACTTTTTTTTACCTATAGACAATAACAATGGATAATGAAACTTCTGAAAGTTGCTTACTGAAAGCATATTTACAGGATGTCAAAATATTTTCAGATTTTAAAGATTAAAGAGGTTAACATCAGACAGAGGATTGATTTCACAGCAGTTAGTTATCTATTGCTCTGAAAAGCCCTACAATTTGTGAGATTGTCCACATAATGACCTCCAAGACCGAAATTATATGTAATCTGTGCTCTGGAAACCAGCCTCAGTGTTTACATGTGTTGACATTCTTTGGGAGCTAATCATCTGGAATAAACTGGTAAGTCTGAAATGACATAGAACTAACTAGATACATAAGTGGACTAAAAACGGAAAAAAAATCTTGCAGAAGATTTTGAAGACGCTGGAGGAAGTGCATAAACAACATTCACTAAAATGTGCCAGCGAAATAAATTAACTAGCACGTCTGGGCCCCAAGGACCATCTGCAATGCCAATTGTGTATGTATGTTTTGATGAGGTGTTAAAAAAAACAGGTGGGGATCTGTCATTACTGCTGACATGGGCTGAAGAGGGCAGGTTGCACAGCCAGCAGCCCAAAAATGAGAATGCTATGGATATATATAAAAAAAAATTATTTTCGTCTGCACTTTATTTCCAGGAATACTGCGTGACCCTCCTGCCCATTCTTATTAGAGATGTGCAAAATGACTTATGTGCAAAATGTCTAAACAACTAGTTGACTAACCACCCCTAAATCCAGTGCAAATTAGGCTAACTTTAGGTTTGCCTGACCCAGAAGGGATGCAAGCTGACGTTTTAAAGTGTATGCATTTTAAAGACATAATGTATGTTGTACCATGCAAACTATAATAAAATATTGACTGCCTTTTAAAACTTTAGGATCAGTAAGATTTTTAAAGAATTACCTTATGTTCATCAAGGCTGGATTTACTTGATCAAAACTACAGTAATGTTGTGAAATATTACAGTTTAAAATAATGGTTTTCTATTTTAATATATTTTAAAATATAATTTATTCCTGTGATGCAAAGCTGAATTTTCAATAGCCATTACACCAGTCTTCAGTGTCACATGATCCTCCAGTAATCACTCTAATTTGCTGATTTATTACTTTTTTTTAATCAATGTTGGAAACAGTTGTGCTGCTTAATATTTTTTTGGAACCTGTGATTCTTTTTTCAGGATTCTCTGATGAATAAAAAGTTCAAAAGAACAGCATTTATTCAAAATAGAAATATTTTCTAACAATGTAAGTCTTTGCTATCACTTTTTATCAATTTAACACATCCTTGGTGAATAAAAGCATTAATTTTTTTCAAAACAAAAAATAAATAAATAAATAAAAATTACTGACCACAAACTTTTAAATGGTAGCTTATATTGTTACAAAAGATTTCTATTTCAAATAAATGCTGTTCTTTTTAACTTTTTATTTATTAAACAAACCAGAAAAAGTATTACAGGTTCCAAAAAATATTAAGCAGCACAACTGTTTTAAATATTAATAATAAAGCAGCATAATGATGCTGAAAATTCAGCTTTGCGTCACAGGAATAAAAAACATATATTTACATAGAAAACAGTTACACAGAAAAATAATATTTCAAAATATGACTATTTTTTCTGGATTTTTGATCAAAATAAATAAAAAAATTAATGCAGCCTTGATAAGTCAAACAGCAATGTATATATAGTTTTTATTTTCAATTATTGTGGCAATTAAAGACAACATTAAACATTTTAATTCCACAATTACTTTTTTTTTAGCAAAACAGTTTAAAAAAAATCATGTTGGATCATGGATCATGATGATACGTTTTTGTTAACAATAACCTCAGTTACATCAGCAGAAAAAAACATTTTGAAAGATAATAACATTTTTCTTCTAGACTAACATGCACCGATCACCCTCGCACAATAATTAAGCAATTAAATGGGTAAAACTCATGTCAAACTTAAAGACAATTTGGTACCTAATTACCAAATTAATACCTAATTAAAATGTTTCTATCACCAATACATGAAGCTAAAATAAGTGCATGATACTACAGTCACAACCAGGGCCTTCAGTCTGAAGTAATTATGGGTAAAGGTGTCGAGGAGTCTGGATAAGACAGAAACAGCTGGTCTGTGTCCCGCTCCTTCAACCCCTCGATTTCAGATCAGATTTCAGAGTCCCAGATGGAGGGAGAACAGCTGCAGAGGTCTAACAGCAGAGCTTCATACACAGACTGGTACCACTGTCACTAGTGTGAGCAGCCCGAGGGAGATGAGAGAGGATTCCAGAGCAGGCCGTCATTCTGCAGTTTAGGACCAGATGTGACAGGCCTAATCTACTCTGATTAAATTAATCTTCTGCTTACTGACAGGACCGTATACACAACTCATTGCATACATCTTATTCTTAACATCTTATTCTGTTCGCCAAAGACAAACATACTTTAAACGCATTTGTTCCCATATTCAACATAAGCAACAAAAGGGATCCAGGGAGAGGCAACAGACTCAGAAGTAGAATGGGTGCCAACCCATTAAAATTTTGTCCTGGGCCCTGTGAACTCAAGCAGCAGCCCTGTCGCGATATAAAATTACTCACACTGTGATATTACACTTTGGTTATATCCCCAGAGGGATGAATATCTCATTCAGCTGTGAATTTCACTCTCTCGGAGCAGCCTAGCTGCTGTCAATCATGTGACGGAAGATGTCAATCACTGCAGGAGAGATCCAGTGCTTATTATTAAGCAAGTGCTAATGGACACCATGACAATCCAATCTTCTTGCCTAGAGATTGTGCCAATTTATCAGTTCCCCCAGCTAACATGTCAGTTTCTCACATTCCAAAGCTTTCAGTCTCGAATGATAAATGGATGAATGAGAGGGCAGAATGAAAGAGACTGTATATGGGTGGGGCTCCAATTGCAGAAGAATAAGAGAAATCAAATTCACAAGGCCGAGGCCAAGCATCACAGAGTCTCTCGCACAGCGAGATCTGTGGACACATGTACGATCAAACAAGCCAGAGCTCTTGTATTACTACAAAGTAGCTGTTTGGAAGCTGTCATACATGTATTACACAACTGGGATCCCCAGCACAAGTGTGTGTGAGAAAGAGAGAGAGAAACTACGTCGTGTTTCCACTCCTCCGCTCTGTTCTGGGTCCCTGGTGAGCCTCTCAGTATGGACTGACTGGAGCACTGTGTCGACAAGAACCAGGGAAACAAAGAGAACCTTTCATCAGCTGTATTCTCTCTCCAACTACTGTTGTTTCTCCAACTCTCCTCCTTTCTTTTTTTTCCCTTTCTCCCACTATTGCTGTTCTTGGGATTTCGTCAGAGGGCAGAGCCTGACTGTGGCTCTTTTCTTTTTCATATGTTAGAAAACCGTGACAAAGTAGTTCACCTCTGCTCTAGGTGCAGCTGTCACAAAAAATGTACAAACTAAAAAGAGACAAGGAACTTCTCAGCGCTTATCGATTTTCAAAACACGTGATCAGTGTTGGTTATGGTAAACAGGCGGTGGGTTGGGTTACCAGGCCTCTTGTTTGGTGAGGTACATGTGAGCGCAAATTGGTACAAACGTGAACATGTCCAAGACTAGAAGCTTAGCAATAGGGCTTTAAACTAATCCAGAACCTGCAGCTGCAAAAATCAACATTAAGACGTTAATTTTCAACTTATATCAAATGTGTGCCAAGATCAAACACAGCGAATGTTTAACTGATGGCACAAACTTGCGGTAGACTCATTAAAAAAGCAGAATGCAGCTGGTGAGGACTGTGGGTGTCTTGAGGTTTTAGCGCTCTGTGAAAACAGACATGCAACACTCTGCCTGAGTTTGCTTTTGTACACAACATCCCTGGATATCAAAACTAGGGCTTATTTTCTGTTTTTGCATAAATAAATGTATAAATAAATAAGAACATTCATCACAGTTTCCAAAAAAATATTAAGCAGCACAACTGTTTTCAGTGTTATTAACAATAATAAGATGTAGCATATTAGAATGATTTCTGAAGGATTTTATGACACTGAAGACTTTGTCATCACAGGATTAAATGACATTTTAAAATATATTACAACAGAAAATAGTTATTATAAATTATTATAATACTTCATATTATTACTGCTTTTACCGTAGATTTGTAAAAACATACACCAAGTAAATATTGCTGTTTTTATTGTCATCTATTTATAATATAGTCTATTACATATAAACTAAAATGTACTGACTCTTTTGAAAGAGCATTTAAATATTTCCATTTAGTTCATTGTGTTCATTTAATTAACTAGAATTTTACTGTTTTAATTTTATTTAATGTAATTAATTTCAACAATTTACATAAACATGCATGCATTTGAGTAATGACAAAAAGGTAACACTTTAATCAATTGTTAACATTAGTTAATGTATTAACTAACATGAACCAACAATGAGCAATACATTTATTACACTATTAATCTTTGTTAAAGTGCTCCTATTATGCCATTTTAAAGGTTGCTAATATTGTTTTATGAGTTGCATGTATGCAAGGTCAAAAAACACTTTAGTTTTCTCCAAAAATAATTTAATTTTACCTCATTTCTAAATTATTCGTAAGCGACTTGTGCGAAGCAGTTCGAAGAATCAGTCTTTCCAAACCCCTCCTTTCCGTGAGCCCTCACTGCTGTGATTGGTCGGATGGCGCAGTCCTTTATGATTGGTCTACCGCGTACAGTGCGTGTCGGAAAACGAAACGCCCATTGCCAGAACTGAATGACAGCCGTGGAGACTTGTCAATACATAGAAAAGATGGCACTGATTTTACCTTACCAATTCCAGGCGGAGTTTGACGAAGAAATGGTTGAAGTGGCTGATCGACAAGTTAGCACAGGCTACCGTAGAAAAAGCTCACAATTTGCTTATGTAAGCGAACCAGGCACACCTCTATGTTGTAAACTTTAACATTGTATAATGCATTAAGCGGCTTTCACAACGAACGCTGAAAGAGGCGTGCGCGCCAGTGGTGCGCTCCGCTGCGCGTGCGCTTTAGTCAACGCAGAAACAAGCCATCCACGCTAGCCTTTCCGCATTCAGTGTGAAAGCTGCTTCGTGCGCCATCCTTTATCATTACTCCGACTAAAGAGACAGACAGACAGTCAAGCTGCATCAATTACAAATTTTTAGACTACAGTGGGCTCACAGCTGAACAACAGAAATACAGAAGCGTGAGTTAGCCGGTTAGCAAGACATGTGCAGGGTTGTTACACAACATAACATACACAACTATATATTCTGCGACATAGAACATGGGCGGACATTATGCAAATGTGTTACTTCGTGACGTATAGCCGTAACAGAAAAAAAGATTCGAATTCCTAACGACTCGTTCAGGCGATTGTGAGTCGACTTTTTTTTGATAGACAAAAACTTTATCGTGTACTGTCAGCTTCACAACTTTGCAGATAGTTTATGTTCATATACAGCTACATGACACACTGCATGAAAGGTCATATTTGAAAAGGAACAATAGAAGCACTTTAATGTTAAGTAATAAAAATACAGTTGTTCATTGTTCATGTTAGTTCACAGTGCATTAACTAATGTTAACAAATACAACTTGTGAATTTAATAATGCATTAGTAAATGCTGAAATTAACATTAACTAAGATTAATAAATGCTGTAGAAGTAATGCAGTTAAATAATGAACCTTAGTGTAAAGTGTTAACGGCATAAACTGAGCATTGTTGAAAGACTAACAAATATTAAGCTTTTCTTATTAGCTACATTGCGCAGCCCTATTCCAGTCATGTTAGAGATGGAAAAAGTGGGCAGAAATACAGTGGCATTGGTGCATCATCATACTAAATAATTTTAGCACTAAAATTACAGTGCTTGACTTCATATTGAGTGGTTAAAAAGCGCTTTGATAGGCAACAATGCAAAGATAATGAAGCCTTTGACATTACTAATGCAAAGATAATCATATCCTTCACTGGAGGATCCGGGGAGGAGGGCGACTAAGTGTGCACACACTATCTATGACAATCCCTTTCTCATGGTGCCAAGTTACTCGACGGTCATTTCCCAGAACACAGGACCTCCCATCAATAGCTTAAAATGATCCCTATAAAACTCTCATCAAATAATAAAACACAACATGGACTTTAAATAGCCCTGGACTTTGAGCTTCTGTTCGGGTGTAGCACAAATTAAACGTGTTTCAGATGTCCCCTGTGCTGTTTATGAGCCAAGCACAGATATGTGAATGAAAATTGGAAGAAATCCAGTTCTTTATGACAGTTCCCGAGGCAGCAAAATCTCTTCACACATCTGACAGAAGTGTCCTGGAATAAAAATGGATTTTGGGTGCCTATTTCCTCAAAGGCTCTTGTCATGTTTACTCATGTTTTAGAGGCCAAATTAAACCCATAGAGAGTGTTAGGAGTTACGTCATAATGACCACTCACCGCAAGGTCAGTCAATACTTCACTGCGTTGTATGGATAAACAGTTTGTTTGTTTACAAGTAAAGCCTTAAAGAGATAGCTCACCCAAAAATAAAATTCTGTCATTAATTACTTACTCTCATGTCATTCCAAACCCAGAAGATATTTGTTCATCTTTGGAACACAAATTAAAATATTTTGGATGAAATCCGAGAGCTTTTTGACCCTGCATAAACAGCAATACTACTACCACATTCAAGGCCCAGAAAGGTAGTAAGGACATTGTTAAAATACTCCATGTGACATCAGTGGTTCAACCTGATGTTAAGAAGCTACGAGAATACTTTTTGCCCGCAAAGAATTCAAAACGAACAGATTTCAACAAAAATATCTTGATGAATGAAGGTCTTATGGGTTTGGAATGACATGAGGGTAAGTAATTAATGTTTGAATTTTTATTTTTGGGTGAACTATCCCTTTAAACTCACTTGTATTTATTATAGTGACCCAGAAATAGTGAAAAATGTAGTTCAGATTAACTTCCATTTCATTTCTTCACAGAGAAAAGATTTTCTACCTTACACTGACAGCCAGCCAAAGCTCACAAAACGTAAAAAATAATTGGTATCATCTTTCTCGCAAATGAAAACTCCATAATGCCACCCATCAATAAACGTCTTATTTGCTCATTAAGAGAAAATAAAAATCTAGTAAACGTCAACAAACAGTCATAATGATTTACAGCATTTTCTAAAAAAAGGACCGTCTGTGTACTTTCCTCATTAGCAATTACCCAGATCTGTTTCTGAAGTTACGCTAGCTACACTGAACTAACTTGTTGCTGTGGACAGCAATATTGCACACGATTTTAATACAGAGTCTACCCATTGTAATAACGGAGTTATATGACTTGTAAAAATAAATATCTAGAGGCAGAAGTCATAAAAAAAGCCTAGTAAATATTCCTGCCTAGAGTAATATTGAAATAGCTATCATTAAAATGCTGTATCGAAAGCCAAAAAAGCATTTTTAAAATGAAGCCTTGCTTTACATGAAATAAAATGAATAAAAATGATAACATTCCCATAAACAAGGGAAGATGTGACATTTTCAGTACTTGTTTTTGCACAAGAGCACTCACCAGTTTGATGGCCACATATTCATTTGTGTAGAGGTTCTTGCCTAGCCGCAGCTCACCGAAGTTTCCACAGCCGATCTTCTTCCCAACCCTGAAGTTGGGACCAACCATAAGGACCCCAGTGTTGCTCCCCGTTCCCCGTCCCCCATGTCCAGTCCTATTACTTGCTGTTTTCGACATCCTTTTTCCTTCCTCTGTCTCTCCCTTCCCACCTCTCTTCTCAAAATCCATAAGCTTGTGATACCCTGGCCTCTCCACGGTTACTCCCCTGCCATGCAAAACAGAGAAGTTTCAAAACAACCCCCAGGAAATGTGTGGGGATGGTGGCGAAAAGACAAAACGGGTGAAGGGGTTTTTAAAAGTATCTATATACTGGCGACTTTTGAAGAGCAGAAACCGTTGTCTTCCGCAGACGTGGTGGGTATCACCGAAAGCGTCGTCCTTGCATTAATCCTTCGGTGGATGGGACTCCTTTACTGTACGGTTGCCCTCAGAGTAGCATGTCACTGCCTGAAGCAGGCAGGTTATGCTAGCATACGCACACATACAGACTCACACGCACGCACTCACACATCCACCCACAAACGTTCCTCGACACTGACATACACAATTCCTGCTAGTGGAACCAAACAAGTGAACGTCCCCTTGTGCTCCTCATGGTTTTGTTGAAGTCAGTCTTGGGTATTACTGTGAACATTCTTTTATGTTCTAACACTGCTGTAAGCAGACTCAGATAGAACCAGCATTAACAGGTACGAGAAATATAGTCCTTCTTTCTCTGGATACCTGAAAGACAATGAAAAGAGAGGTAGAATACTAGTTAGTATCAATAAACTGACCACGCACCTTCTTTATATTTCAGTGATTAAACTTTAATAGAGCCAGACCATTGAAAGACTTCACATTCATGTATATCTCTTATTAATACATTTGAATGACAAAAAAAAGACACAAATTTTATTTATTTTCTATACACCATATTGGAGTTGCAAAGGATTAGTTGCAATTAATCGATTCAAAATAAAGGTTTGTTTACATACTATATGTGTTTGTACTGTGAACTGTAAAATGTATTATTTATACAGAAATACACACACATACATGTACATATTAAGAAAAATTGTATTAAATTATTTATTTAATTTAATTTTATAGATTTTTTATGTAAAATATTTATATTTTGTGTTTACATAAAAACACATACAATACATACAAATATTTTTTTAAAAATACACGTGTATTTATATATACATAATTAATATACACAGTACACACATAGTATGTAAACAAACTTATTTTGAATTGATTAATCGCGACTAATCGTTTTGCAGCTGCAGTGTGAATGAATGGCGTACATGACACTCGCTGTGTTTTCATACACTGCCGCCTCAATATATGAGTACATGAACACATAAACAATCGCTAGAACTGCTCATGAGCATTTTACTGTTTCTTTTGAGAAAAACTCATCATATCATATACAAACAAACTTAAAGATCTTCACAGCAACCGATCAAAATAAAAGTTTGTTTTTACTTAAAGAAACTGTGACAGAAATACAGCCTATTACTTCATGTAGGCCTAATGACAGTCACTGAATTATTTTTAAAACATAATTTTAAGAATATTTATCAGGAAAAATATTTACCAGAATTTATATTTCAGAAAAATGTAAAGTTTCATTATTTCAATTATTTAGACATGCTTAAATAATATTTTTTTAATTTAACCATTAAAACAGAATCTAGAAAATTTTAAACGGGAAAAATGGAATTGAGAAAATTACAACTGAAAAAACAGATTTAAAAAAAAAGAGGATTTCACAGAGTCCTATATTCACGGAAGACAAATAAATAAATATAATTAATTTTTACAACATTTAAACAAAAACAATACAAGATTGTATAGTTTAATATCTGTAAGAAATTCTACTAACTTTCCATACATTTTCAAAGTGAGTCCTCTACTGACAATGAATAAACACGCAACATATGCTGGGCAGAGGAATCATAGGATACGCTGAAGTACAGACACAAATCCTGTATGACCATGCATTTTTAGTCCATTCATCATTTTTAGTTATTTTATTGCTATGTCAGCATCAAAGGTCATATTCAGAGCAAAAATTATATATGAAGAGTTCAGATGCAAAACCAGCTAAAAGCCATCTTGGTCAAAAATGAGATAATAATACTGAGTGAATGCTCCTGACACATAGTACACATCCATCAAATACTTTCACTTCAAACTCGCTAAATTCCAGCCTCAGCCCAATCAAAAGTACCAGTACTTACATAGAAACCTATACAAAGTAGTCAGAATGAAATGCTAATTTTAAAGAAAAAGATGGATTTAGAGGCTTTTATATATATG
>JAHKKF010531435.1:5655-41896 GCA_019740295.1 Labeo calbasu | reverse complement strand
GCTGAATTGTGAGATAAAAACTCGCAATACTGAGAAATAAATTGTCAGAATTGGAAGGTATAAACTCACAATTCTGACTTTTCTTTTCAGAATTGCAAGTTTATAGCTCGCAACTGTATTCTATTTCAGAATTGAAATATATAAACTCGCAATTAAAATATAATATAATGTCAATTTAAAATGTGTCTTTTTTCCCATCAGAACTGGACTTTATAACTCAAAACTGCAGGTTTCTAGGTTTCTCACAATTCTGAGAAAAAAAGTCAGAATTGCAAGATATAAACTCACATTTGCGGAAAAAAGGTCAGAATATATCCCATTATTCTGACTTTGTAACTCCCAATTGTAAGTTAAGGTCACACAACTCTGAAAAAGGTCAGAATTCTGAGATAAAAAAAGTCAGAATTGCACGTTTTTTCACAAATGCGAGTTTGACGTTATTCTCCGAATTGTGATATAAACTCGAATTTGCGGAAAAAGTCTGAATTGCGATTTTGCAAGATTTAGCAATTCTGGCTTTATAAATCACAATTGTGAATTTATATTACGCAATTCTGAGAAAAATGTCTGAAATGCAAGCTTATATCTCACAATTCTGGGAAAAATGTTCAAATTGCGAGTTTAAATTTCGCAATTCTGACTTTATTACACACAATTGTGAGTTTATACCACACAATTTAAAAAAACAATTAAGAATTGCGAAATAAAAATGTGCAATTCTGCTTGCACGTTTGCACCCACATTTGCGATTGCACGTTTTTATTTCTCAATTCTGACTTTTTTCAGAATTGTGTGATATAAACTCACAATTGTAAGAAATAACTGTCAGAATTGTGAAATTTCGCAAACTCGCAATTCTGACTTTATTACTCACAATTGTGAGTTTATATCACACAATTTTGAAAAAAAGTCAGAATTGCGAAATAAAAACGTGCAATTCTGCTTTTCTTTCGCAAATGCGGGGTTGTCTCGCATTTCTGACTTTTTTCTTCGAATTGTGATATAAACTCACAATTGCGAAAAGTCAGAATTGCGAGATAAAAGGCAATTCTGCCTTTCTTTCGCAAATGCGAGTTTGTCTCGCAATTTTGACTTTATTTGCGAGTTTATATCTCACAATTCAGAGAAAAAACATCAGAGTTGTGAGTTTGTACTAAAAGTCAGAATTGTCAAACGTAAACTCGCAATTGCAAGAAAAAAAGTCAGAAACATAAGATAAAAACTCACAATTACCTTTTTTATTTTTTATTCAGTGGCAGAAATAGGCTTCCATAGATATATCATCTGTAAAACTGCTTCAGAAAAAAAAAAAAAAAAACACTTTTTAAGTGCTGCGAAAAAAAAAAGGAATTGAACTAAAAATATTTCTCCTCAGATCATACATCTAACTACTAATAGGATAAATAAAAGACTGTCAACGCACAAAGTAACAGAAATGACAAAGTAGCGTGTAATTTAAAACTATAACAATATAATAGTAAATTATTGAATTAATAGTCTTTATAATATCTTCCCCTTTTTTTCTTTCTCATGTATTAAAAAAATATATTAAGATTAAAATATATAGAATCCATTACGTTTTAAAAAGGGGGTCAAAATGTAACAAAAATATTCATAAATGAATGAGAGCCTGGGAGCTTTCGTATTTTCATGACATGAAACTTAAACAGATCCTTCACAGTGTAGCAGAGACAAAGGCACAGTTCATAAATGACAATGTACTCCAAAGCTACTACAATATTTCCAAGAAGAAGAAGAATTTAAAGCAAAAAAGAAAAAAGTAAAACTTTGGCCTATTTCAATCAACTTCATAATACAACACACTCTCTGCAATTATGACTACTACATTAACAAAGGCTAAAAATAAAGCATAAAAGGATATAAATAAAGTGTTAACAAAGGATACTGAGTGATCTTGTGTGCTAAATGAGTTCTTCCTACACTTTCTTCCTCCTCCTCCCCATTCACTTCTTTCTAGTCTGGCAGGTTTCAAACAGCTCCAGTTGTCTAGACTCTTGCACAACACTCACATATTGCACTCTGGATAATAGCAGTTACAAGTGCACAGATATAGGGGTTAAAAAGGATGCGGCAGTTCATGACAGCGCTGATCTCAGTAATTGTAATCCTGTGGGTATCTATTAAGTTTCCAATCAAAAAAAATCACACAACTAGAGAAGAAGAATTTCAGCCTCAACTGAGCTCCTTTGGGGTTGACAATTCCTGTAATGATGCACTGACGTTCTACTTAGTAACAAATTACCAGCATTGTTAAACAAAGTCATGATTCTAAGACTGCAATTTGCAATGTTTATGGGAAATCAAGCCCTATTCAATGTATGTTTTCAGCTATATATTTTTAAAAGGTCACCAAACTGCTGGATGATCTCTTTAGTTTAAAGACACTTATATACAAACATGATCCAGAAAATGTAACGTGATTCTTTGATGCTCTCTCCTCTGCAACTATTAGAAAATTATGAATAAAACAGAACCATTTTCTTTACTCACTTTTTTTAAACAGGACTTCTCAAATGCTGATTAAGCCATTTAGCGGCATACGCCTAAAGTATTATTTTATTTGTCTGCCATTATTGCTGCTGGGCCTCGTCCTGCCTTTGAAGAGTGTTTATGTAAGAGAAAAAAAGAAAGAATGAAAGAAAAGGAAAATGTGCAGAGAAAAATATGCCTGTTTCTTCCTTTGAGGGTATAAATAAGCTTTGATTCACATAAAGGCTTTATCACATTTTCTTCCATTTACCAGAGCTTTGAAAACATAAATTACATCAAACTGTTGCATGCTAACAAGTTCTACGCTTCCATCCATACTAAACAGAATGTGTCAGAATAAATGTTTTGTGTTTTGTTAGTTTTTCTATTGACATAAAAACACGTTTTTTAAAAAAAAAAAAAACATTTTATTTTACAGTCTTAAATACGCACCCTTAAATATATGAACACTTGGATGAAGAATATGAAAAGCAACACTACTTCTTTTTGTATTTCTTTTTGAATTACTTTAATATTTGATTTCAAGTTTGAATTTAAAGATAGCAGGCATAATACTGCAAATTCAAAAGCTCATAAAAATTTGATGTATAAAACTTCAACGTCAATGGCAAACAAGAAGCAGCTTGGTAAATACGACTCAATAAAACACAATATGAAGGATTAACTCATGCATTAAGTTAAAGTTACTCTCTCAGCACAACTCCGCTGTCATATTCATTGTTCAAACCATGGTAACAATGATGCAAACACATCACAATATTAAACTGTCTAAATCAGCTCTTTCTAGAATAATAATATCTATGATAGTTTGGAGGGGTATTTTTATATTTCTGTATTTTTGGCAAGTCTTATCTAAACACCTGCTACACAGCAAGACCATGCCCTTCGGGCGAAAGCATTGCAAGGTCTTGCATCACATGTGAAATCTGGGTGGCTTTGAAGTTGGAGGTGCCACTCCTTTTCTCGCCCAGCCTGAGCTCCTCGAAGAATCCAGGCTGAAAGCGGTCAGATACCATTAAAAAAAAGCCGCTTTAAGTAGAACATCTAAGAGCACTTGTAAAAAGCGATTTTGAGATGTAGTACTTTCTTAAAATGTTTCTTAAGCGATTTGTAAGGCCTTATGGCATGGAGAAATGCATTATGTGATGCTTGTAAGCCTTTTATGAAATATCATGCTGTTTTTTTGTGGTCAAATTTGTTCAAAAAGAGGCTTTAATGTGTTGAAGCGTAGCTCACACGAAAATAATCTTCATGCCAAATCTGTGTTTCCCTTCTTTCCTGGAACACCAATTTTAACAGAATATTGATGCTGCTCTTTTCTATGCAAGTGAATGATGACAAGGAGCTGTTGACCTCTGAAAATGATGAAAAACTATCATAAATGCAATCCAACTCATTTATTATATTCCAAACGTAAGGAAAAGGCAGGTTGATCTGATGCCATTAGGTTTCTTCGACTTCATGCAGCTTTCATTTTTTTGCAGCTTGAGATGCACCAGTATGCTATCAAAGTTTCAAAAGTATCAAAAGTGCTATCAGCTGTTTCACCATTGGCTAGATTTACCAACGACAACAAAGGTTTGAAGTTTTGTATTTATTCTGACACTTTCAATTTCACTAATGTTCACAAATTCATGTTTTTACAACAGTACAAACTATTTTCAGGTATCGTTTCATTTTTATCAAAATAAATATTGTTTCATTTGAAACTCAGCTCAGTTATTGACTATATTAACTGTAAAATGAAACTGAGAACTTCTGTATTAATAGTAGGCCTATGGTAATATTGTTAAAGTGACTGTGTTGTTGCTAAAATGATTGTTTGGTACTCCGTAATGGCTTATAAGGCAATAAACAGGTAAAACGGTTTCTTCTCAAAATCAATATTTCATGTTCCTGTCATTATTTATGTAGTGAAGCGCTCTGTAACGAGATATGACTGTACATTATCCCTTAAATGTCCATCTTGTTTGAACTTGTTCAGTTGTCTATTGGCTTATTATTAAATTATGGTAAGTAGCTGTGTAATAAGCATAATAAACTTCGTGTCGGGTCCCGATCACCCTGTCGGGGTTTATTTTGCAATAACAGCCCTCTGGATGTACATTATTCCATGCTTAAATGGACTAGGCTTATGCTGAAGTTTATTCTTGTGCATACAGGCACTGTATTAGGCAGTATGTAAAGTACTGAATTAAGTGTTTCTGCTGCTACATGATAAATGTCTGAAGCATACGTGTATTTGACAAATATTGCATATAAGCCGCTTCATCTGTGATAAAGTATGCAGCGTGAGCATCAAAATCCTTCCCCAACTGTAAGCGGAAAATCTCACTGATCAGTTAAATTCAGCTGCAGCCAAAGTCAAACAAACCTGTTGATGGCAGATCAGTCATTGGATATCATATGACTCATAATCAGTGCTGGGTAGTAACTGATTACATGTATTCTGGATTATGTAATCAGATTCCAAAATTTAAATACTTGTTATTATATTACTTTACTAGCTAATTGCTAAAATGGTGGTAAGCAGGCGTGGTGTGCAAATTGTTCTTTATCATTACTCTATTTTATAGTTTGTTTTATCGTGTCAAAAAGCCCACTGAAGGAGGTGGGATTATTCACTGTGGAAAATAAGGTGTTGTTTTAAAAATTGGGTATGACACATAGAATTTTTAATAATGTGGTTCCAAGCTATTTAGAAAATTACTTTTATATGGTGAGACAAAATCACTCCTATAATACTAGGGGTAGAAACGTTAATATTTGTCCATGTATGTTCAAAAGTTGGTGAGGAAAAATAAGTTTTTATATACTAGCGCTATTGCATGGAATAAATTACCAGAGTCAATAAAGCGAGTAAAAGAGTTTTAAAAGATCGGTAAAAAGATGTTGGCTGTTGGGTGATGCTAGTTGTTTTTGTGGTGTTTTGTTGTCAATTGTTATTGTATTTGTTTAAATTGTGAATTATCTTTACTAGTTTTTTTTTTTTTTAATTGGTATTTGATTAGGAAATACTGTTGTTTTGTCTATTCTGTACACAGCCTTACCATTTTTATTAACATTGAGGGCCACAATGAAAATAAGACAATGACTTTATTGTGTATTTATCCTCTAGTTTATTTGAAGTGTATGGGATACTTGTATTTTGTACAGCTTAGAAACCTGTCAAATAAATTTCAATTCAATTTAAATCAATTCAATTCAATTCAAAATACTCAAAATCAGACTATATACAGTTCCTTTTTATTGACTGCATGATTATTTAATGTTTACAAAAAATGATTTATAATTATTAGATTTGTCCTAATTAGCAATATAGTTGACAAGAAAGCAGAAATTAAAAGGTGAATATTCAGTGGACCCTGAATTGACTTTTAAATCCCTAATAACTGCAATAATTCGATTTATTTTTATAAAATGATGAATAATTTAATGGTCTTTAATGACAGTACTTCTGATTGGGCTGAGGCTGAAATTTAGCGAGTTTGACATAAAAGTATTTGATGGTCGTATAATATGTGTCAGGAGCAGTCACTCATTATCATTATCTCATTTTTGACCGAGATGGCTTTTAGCTGGTTTTGCATCTGAAGTCTTCATATATATATATATATATATATATATATATATATATATTTTTTTTTTTTTTTTGGAGAAAAATGTGTGATGTGTAAATGATTATTTTTTTTACTTAAAAAAGAAAATGAATTGACGTTGTAAGAAAAAATGTGTTTCTTTCTTTCTTTAAATTTCCTTTATGAAAAAGTCATTGTTCAAAAAGTGTTACAGTTAAGTGGAATTGTACAATTATGGGGCTAGGCACTATAATTAGCCGGCTATAACTGTAACTAACAATTATCATATGTATTTATTAATTTTTTTGAGTGTGTTTCATTTTGATATGTATTATATCGATATGGTACAAGATTGCTCTACTCAAATTAATGTAATAACAAAAGTCAAAAGTACTCTAAAAGTTAGCAAAAAGTAGTCTGTTTATATTTCCTAAAATGTATAATTTCCTAAAATGTATATGTTACTAACTAAATTTTTCATCATGTATCATGATTTTTCATTATCATGCATTCAGCAATGGACACACATACGTAACCAATCATGGCGTGCCAAATTTAAAGGTCTAGTTCACCCAAAAACAAAAATTCTGTCATTAATTACTCACCGTCATGTCGTTTCAAACCCGCAAGACCTTTGTTCATCTTCAGAACATAAATGAAGATATTTTTGATGAAATCCGAGAGCTTTCTGTCCCTGCACAGACAGCAATGCAACTGACACTTTCAAGACCCAGAAAGGTAGTAAGGACATTGTTATAATAGTCTATGTGACATCAGTGGGTCAACCTTAATTTTCTGAAGCTACGAGAATACTTTATGTGTGTAAAGAAAACAAAAATAACAACTTTATTCAGCTTTTTCTTGTCTTCCTTGTCAGTTATTGCAGCGCGTTCAGAAGAGTATCACAATGCATGTGTGGTGCTGCTGACGCAGAAGCTGGCATTCTTACGGGTTTGGAACAACATGAGGATGAGTAATTAATGACAGAATTTTTATTTTTGGGTGAACTATCCCTTTCAAAATAAACATACATAAATATGACTTCAGTCTTGGTCTGTTCCTCCCACTTGCAATATTTTTGGAGCTTGACAGCCCCTGGTCACTTTTTTAGTTTCATTGTATGAAAATGAGAACTGTGATCATTCTTCTAAATATCCACTTTTACAGTCTATGAAAAAAAAAATCTGTATTTTTATTTATATGGGTGGACTATCCCTTTAAAACTTTCCGGAGTTCAATTGGCAGCTTTACATCTGCCTACTTCGGGGAAACTTTCCTCATTGTCCCCATCCCTTTCTCTCTCCCCCTCTCGGTCTGTCTCTGTGCTTGTGCACTTGCTTTTGGCAGGGTGCGTTATCATGTGCAAATTCTGTCAGTCTCTGAAGAAGCGCGCTAATGCAGCGAGCTGGCACACAGGCATGCAGAACAGAGACGCGTGCCCTTTCTCTCCATCCATTTCTTTTCCATCTTTCCCTCTTCCATCCCTCACTAGCTCCATTAATCCAATCTTTTCCTACGCTCTTTAGCATTAACATTTTTCTCTCCCATGTTTTTCAAGCCGTGCTGTTTAAACAATTCACTCCTCTGACATTTGGATTAACTCAAACAAGAATTTATCGCCTCGCTCTCCCTGGAACTGAATCAGATGCACACTCACTAAATACAGACCACAAACACACACACAGACACACAATGCAGGTCGAGTCATTCAGTGCGCATGTATAACTCATCAGCTCAGAGATACGCACAACTCTACTTCCTGAAACGCACACACTGGCTCACACGTACGCAGTGACAGACTCTGATGGAGATCGGGGTGCGTTGTCCTTGAGGCTGCTCTCTGGGTGAGTTAAACTGAAATGGGTCTTTAAAAGTAGCTGAGTAAGCAGAACACAGCCACACACACACACACACAGAGGGAGAGAGCAACACATAGCCAGTTAATATATATCAGTGCAATAAACAAGACAAAAATAAAAGTCTACTTGCCTAAAACAAGGTCTCATCGGAAAATCAGAGACACTGTACTCTACAAATTATTTTGCACACAGCATACTCGGTCTGTTCAAACGTCTCTCACCTAACTGAGATTCAAATTCAATTTCTGTTTCACTTATTGGCCTGTATAAACTGTTGTTTAAAATTTGGGATCAGTAAGATTTTTTAAACTATCTCTTGAAGTATAAGCCTATATTAAAATTCAAACCGATATCAGCCATATATTAAAGAAGAAATCGCTATTTTTTACATCAACTCAACATACTTTTAGGAAACTAAGCATTAAACCTCATAATTTGTCCAATGCTGTTTGTTTACTATAAATAATATTTGCACAATATAAAGAATCTTATAGACTAAAGATTTTTTTCTGGTTGACTAGTAGTCGTTCATTTGAAGCATTAGTCGACTATTATTGGCACGTTTAAACCATATAAATCATAACACTGAGCCTTTAATTGCCTACATAGCAAAAAAAGCTTGCCACAGCGCACCGGCAGATATAATAATTATGAATTTGTCAGGGAAAAACAGCAAGGAGACTCCATTATTGTTTTAATAATTTATTGATAAACTAGTCCTTTCTTTGTTTTCAGATCAGGTCTGAAGTCGGCGACACTGACTCGTCATCTCCGCATTAGTATGTAAGTTTCATATGGATTACATAATCTGAGAATATCTGATTCTATTTGAATTGGTTCATTTAAAAGTAGACATTTCACTTTCTATAGATAGGCTATATTTTTCAGGCAAGTATACACAGAGTTTTGAAGTTTCGTGTTGAAGTACACAAAGACTGCAGAAAGTATATCCTGTTTGCTTTAATTATTTTACAAAAGCACAATGTTTCTTTGTTATTCTGAGTGCACACAAATAAAAGTAGAGTCTTTACAGAAAGACTAAAAAGATGTATTACTTTTATGTGTATGACCAAAAATGACAGAGTATTTTAAGAGCAACTGACCACACCAGCACCTCATGCAACAAACGCGCTAGGTTAACATTAGATTGAGCAGCCATGTAAAGTTGCTACTACTTATGTATTTCAGATGAAAAGCCATATCTGAGGTCGATGAATGTCTAATGTACTATATTACCACATAGACCAGACGTTAACAATCTGTCCATCACGGACTGCGTGACTTTGCCCCTTCCCGTGGATTTTTTTTCTTTCTGCGACTAAGTGACTAATAAAATTTTGGTCGACCGAGCCTCTTCTCATCGACTATTAGGGAGCAGCCCTAATGAGTATTTTAGAGCTTTGAGGAGCTCTTTGACTTGAGCTCATAAGCAACTACCTAGTAATTACCCAGAACACTACATTAATTGCTGTTACAGTGATTACAGTTATATACAAAAACATATACAGCCCTGGTTTTCAATCCTGACCCACAGCAAGGCACATTTATTATGTATCTTCTATCTGACACACTCAGTTCAGATCACGAAACGCTCTCACAATGCACTAATGATCTGAATCATAGATGTTAAATAAGGAAAACATACAAAATAGACAGTCCTCTGGGTCCTTAGAACCGGTATATGTAGTAATGGACTACAATGTCTTTTATGACATTATGAACGCAACTACAAATACAACTTTTTGTTCACTATACAGACTTTAAGTCTTACCGAAATGTAGAAAAAGCTCTCCCAGATAAGACTGCCATTTACTGACATAAGGTCTATCGTTGTAGACATCTTGTTCGTATCACAGATTCTTTAACTGGCTGTAACAGTGAGCTCCATTTCAGCAGAAACAGTGGCATCTGCTAAGATCCTGGTATTCAAATGTGATTGGACGAGAAGAGAAGCTGTCAGTGAACTGTCACCGCCACACATGAAGTCACTTTTCTGCATTTGTGTGGGGGTGAGTGTTTTTTTGTAGCATAATCTGAAAGAAGGTGAGGAAGTTAGCGCTCGGGTTTGTTTTAAATAGTGCAGAGATTGCACTCAGCATGAACGTCAGTTAGCGTCAGATAGCCAAGCGTCTAATGAATGTACATACCGTAGCACTTAGCTGTCAATCATTTGGCTTTTTGATTGACAGGTGAAGAGTTCTTACAGCGATGTTAACGCACCATAGAGGAGCGCTGTCAGATTGACACAGTGGAGTGTGAGACGTGGGTCACTATTCTTACGGTGTGTCAGGCCACGAGTTGTGGTCTAGGAATGGTTTTTATAACTGACATTTTTCTAGACTGAGGAAAATCTGATCCCAGATCATCACTCCTACTCACATGACAGTCGTCATGCATAAGTAAAACAAATCCTGAAGGAATAAAAATGAGAATTTTACTTAAATCCCACTGATTCGACCCATCCACACAGCTAATACAGTACAATGGCCAAAGGCAGAAATATCATGTAAGAGAACACAGTGCTGGTTTTAATTAATACTTCATTAGCACAATGTTAATGAGTTTACATGCACCATCACATTGACAGCTTAATGTGAAGTCAATTAACCTAAATTATCAACAACTAAAAGATCCGGAATAAACAACTATACTAATATTTTATTTGTTATTTTTAATGTCAAAATGTAATGAAACGTATAAGTTATCATTAATATTAGGTTACATTTATACAACTATATTAAACATATAATATAATACAAGAAGGATTAATATAAATGAAATTGGTAAAACTTTATTAACAATAATATAATAAGTAGGATTAATATGAATTAAATCAGTACAAATACATTTATATAATATATAATATAATTAAGATTAATATGAAGCTAAATTTATTCAACTATAATAAGGTATTAAAACTATAATATAATTAACATAATAAAATACAGTGAATTAACCACATTTTAGATGCTGAAAATGTGCCACGCAGGCATGGGCTTTTAAACCTGTCATCCCCATTTACAATCGTCAGCATTTCTGTTATCTGAAGCAATTATCAAAACTAAACAAATGAGGGAAAAGCATTATGATTTAGCCATGCTAAACAAGGGTGGGGGTGTAGTTTTGTCTGTGTCAATGAGGACTCAGAGTTGATAGCAGTACCATGGGATCTGCCAAATCCATCTGTTCCTCTCATTTCACAGAGGAAGCACTTAAAACATTACGGCACATAAACACACTCACATGCAGTGTATGGATGGCAGACGTAGCACTCTCTGCTTGGAACGGCACCAGGATGTTCGGAATCATTTTATTGTGTTTGTTGAATCACATGTGGGAGCCTCAGCTGGGTTACGCAGCACGAAATCCATTACTGAAAAAACAAAACATTAAAGAGATTCGTACAATGTGAAAGTTTCAGTATAACATGAATATTTTATCTCTTTATTTTTCATTTATGATTTTATTATTAAGTACATCATATCCAGCAATAGTTTCCACAAATATTTGTTTTAGTTTAGACAGAGATTTTAAAAATGACATGACTATCTACAACTGTTAGGGGTGTAATGGTACATGTATTCATACTGGAAATTTTTGGTACGGGTCTTTCGGTACAGATTTTTTTTTTCTCCAGGAAATTCAAACAATAAATCGCGTTTTGACAGTCTTTGATGTGGCATGACAGATCGCTGTAAAAACGGCTCAGAGAGACGCTTCTGGGACGGTTCAGAAACGTGCTGGTATAAACGCAAGCACTGACTAGAGTGGCCGCAATCAGCTCCGGTGGTCGTGTCAGAGCCGTATTGCGTAGTGAAACGTGGTCCTTTCAAACGTGAACACGATCATTGCTTCCTCTGTACTAGTAGTTTTAAAGCAAATAAACATGAATGGACATCTCATGCCTCATGTAATCGCTCAATCAGTGTTTCAACAGCGGAAAGACGTCAACGTGGAAATAAGACGTCACGTAGCATTTCATTTACCTCAGGCAAGTCATCAGTGTCCACAGCTCGTTAGTTTGCTAGAGAAATTAAGTCTAAAGAAGAGCTTTTCGCAAAATATTACACTAAATACTCATTATATTTTACTTTACCTGTTAGTCTTAATTACTTAATGTATGCTTAAATTAATCTGTTATGAAACATGTTATGACAGCCAGTGTGTAACTGAATATATTTTAACAAACAGAAATTGTATATTTATAAGTTAATTTAAAAACTGCATTATGTGCAATTTACATGCTTGCATACACTTTTTTAAGTTAAGTGTTAATTATGTTGATTATTATATTTAGAGCTAGCAAAACAATTTAAAAATAAATAGTAATTATATTTAAGTTTGGTTTAAGTTGTTAATTGTAACCTTATCATGTAAAAGGGCTCACTATAGTTTAAAGCAGGGGTGGTGAACGTCAGTCCTGGAGAGCCACAGCCCTGAAGAGTTTTGTTTCAACCCTAATCAAATGCACCTGAACAAGCTAATCAAGGTCTGAAGGGTTACTAGAAAGCTACAGGCAGGTGAATTTTAATTAGGGTTGGAGCGCTGCAGGGCTGCAGCATGGTTTGATGCATAAGCTGAGGTAGATTTTTATCACTAAGAAAATAAGAAAATTTTAATTATAACTGAATGCATTTAAAGAAAGAACAACTTGTTCAGTAAACCACTGTTTATTAAAAAAAAGTTTACTTTTTCACCCTGCTGTACCGAAATCATACCAAACCGGGACGATAAAACCGAGGTACCTACTGTCATATTTGTGTACCGTTACACCCCAACAACTATTGTTATTATTGAATATCTATAATAGAGCTGTCAAATGATTAATCACGATTAGCTGCATTCAAAATAAAACTTTTTGTTTACATGTGTGAGTACTGTGTATATTTATTATGTATATATAAATGCACACACATGCATGTTTATATTTAAGAGAAATATGTTGTTTATATATTAAAAATATTTATATATAATATCAACTATATGAATATAAGTATATACATGAATGCATGTACACTGACAAAAATTATAAATGCAACACTTATGTTTTCATGAAATATTTCATGAGCTGAACTCAAAGATCTAAGACTTTTTCTATGTACACAAAAGGCCTGTTTCTCTCAGATATTGTTCAGGTTGTTGATTGTGGCCTGTGGAATGTTGGTCCACTCCTCTTCAATGGCTGTGCGAAGTTACTGGATATTTGCAGGAACTGGAACACACAGCATCCCAAATATGCTCAATGGGTGACATGTCCGGTGAGTATGCTGGCAATGCAAGAACTGGGATGTTTTCAGCTTCCAGGAATTGTATACAGATCCTTGCAACATGGAGCCATGCATTATCATGCTGCAACATAAGGTGATGGTCGTGGATGAATGGCACAACAATGGGCCTCAGGATCTCATCACGGTATCTCTGTGCATTCAAAATGCCATCAATAAAATGCACCTGTTTTCGTTGTTCATAACATACGCCTGCCCATACCATGACCCCACCACCACCATAGGCCACTCGATCCACAACATCAACATCAGCAAACCGCTCACCCACACGACGCCATACATGCTGTCTGCCATCTGCCCTGTACAGTGAAAATCGGGATTCATCCGTGAAGAGAACACCTCTCCAAAGTGCCAGACGCCATCGAATGTGAGCATTTGCCCACTACAGTCGGTAACGACGACGAACTGCAGTCAGGTCGAGACCCCGATGAGGACGACGAGCATGCAGATGAGCTTCCCTGAGACGATTTCTGCCAGTTTGTGCAGAAATTCTTTGGTTATGTAGACCGATTGCAGCAGCTGTCCGGTTGGCTGGTCTCAGACGATCTTGGAGGTGAAAATGATGGATGTGGAGGTCCTGGGCTGGTGTGGTTACACGTGGTCTGCGGTTGTGAGGCCGGTTGGATGTACTGCCAAATTCTCTGAAACGCCTTTAGAGATGGCTTATGGTAGAGAAATGAACATTCAATTCATTGGGAACAGCTCTGGTGGACATTCCTGCAGTCAGCATGGCAATTGCACGCTCCCTTAAAACTTGCGACATCTGTGGCATTGTGCTGTGTGATAAAACTGCACATTTTAGAATGGCCTTTTATTGTGGCCAGCCTAAGGCACACCTGTGCAATAATCATGCTGTCTAATCAGCATCTTGATATGCCACACCTGTGAGGTGGATGGATTATATCAGCAAAGGAGAAGTGCTCACTAACACAGATTTAGACAGATTTGTAAACAATATTTGAGAGAAATAGGCCTTTTGTGTACATAGAAAAAGTCTTAAGATCTTTGAGTTCAGCTAATGAAAAATGGGGGCAAAAACAAAAGTGTTGCGTTTATAATTTTGGTCAGTTAAATATTTTCAAAATATATACTGTATGTGTGTGTGTGCGCGTTTATATATACATAATATATATGCACAGTATACACACATATATTATGTAAACAAAAACATTTATTTTGGAAGTTAATCACGATCAATCTTTTGACAGCACTAATCTATAACTACTGTGGTTATAGTTGTTGGCCAGTGTTAATAATCTCAAAATGGCCATAATATTGGCAAATTAACCAGCCTGAACAATTAAAAAAAACTTTAAAGAAAATGTATGAAGCATAATATCACCGTAAAAAAAAAGAAAAAAAAAAGGGATAATTCACCCAAAAATGTTGTTCCAAACCCTGAAGACCTTCGTTTATCTTTGGAACACAAATTAAAATATTTTTGATGAATTACAAGAGCTTTCCCTTAAAAGGCAGCAACGCAACTACCACGTTCAAGGCCCAGAAAAGTAGCAAGGACATTGTTAAAATAGTCCATGTGACATCAGTGGTTCAACCTTAATTTTATGAAGCTACGAGAATACAAAGAAAACAAAAAAACAACTTTATTCTATCATTTATTCTCTTTCGTGTCAGTTGCATTGCTGTCTATGCAGGGTCAGAAAGCTCTCGAATTTAATCAAAAACATCTTAATTTGTGTTCCAAAGATAAACAAAGGTCTTACGGGTTTGGAACGACATGAGGGTGAGTAATTAATTACAAAATTTTCATTTTTGGAAACAACCCTTGTCTTTGAGCTATTTAACTCTCAAAGTGAGAGCTAGTTAATTGGTCATACTTCAAAATGAGGAGGTTATATCATCCCGTTACCACTCACCCCCTGTGCATCTACTATTCTCAAAGCTGCATTCCCACGTAAGCATAAAAAGAGTGATGCATATGCTTAGCAGCTAAGTGTCACATATTTTGCATGGGTCTTGCATTATGCATGAGGACAAACATGCATGAAACATGCTATAAATGTGTCAAATACATGTGCAACCAGTCCTCATGCAAATGCACGAAAAAATGCATGAACTTGCTGTAGCAGCCTGTTCTACGCAATTATGTGTGAAACTTCTGTATGTGTGTGTGTGGTGTCTGCAGGGAGCAGGTTTGATAGACTCATAATTAAGACTGTATCCGAGCGTATGAGAAGTGTGTTTAAAGAGTGTCTCGCCTTTGTGTGTGTAATGACACCCAAGGGACACATTAGGAAACTTCACATCAGGGAGTTCAAACACATGTCTTTCTCTCCCATACACACTTTTCTTTTTTTTCTCTATGTTTCTAACCTTGACACTTCTCCACAATGCACAAGGACATGGACAGTATGCTTCTGTAGACGGACGCTCACCACAGTCTAATAAAACATATACGCATACACAGCCGCTACAACAGCGTGCTGTCAACTACCCGCATTTTGACAAACAGAAGGTTGCTATGGTTACACAGCAGGATATATTTTTCATTCGATTTGCACTTTTTATTTTTTATTGCATTTTCTATTAGATCTAATTTAAGATGTCCCTTTCTTATTCGCTTTCTCTCTGGGTGCTTTTCAAATGCAATAGTCCCATTACTAGCTCATTTTAGAAGCCCGACGTGGTTCTTCTGATGTCCGTATTCAGTTTTCCAGAAGAAAATCATAGGGTACTGAATCATTCTGACAGAGACGAAATCTTTGATTCCTGCTGTGTGAGGGGTCTCCACTGATTAATGGCTTTAGATCAGAGCTAATTAATCCACATCTCAAATGCACTTTGAGTATTCTCCATTTCTGCCTGAATTAGCTTTATAAATATTGCTATAATCTTAATTTCCATCATTTACTTCATTTTAGGCCTTGCGTAAACTTTACCATCTTAACTCGGAAGAACAGATAAAACACAAAAGGACAAGCAATGTGTTACATGTCTCATTGGTAATTAATTGAAAATATTTCTATGCTCAAAGGATATATTTTTCTTCAAGATTTAGAAGACAAACTGGCCATCTCAAGCAAGGGTGTTATAATTTTTTTTAAAAAATACAGACAGATAAATGCAATTAATAAATGCTAAATACAAAAAATAAATGTGCAGTGTCTTATTATTATTATCACATACACATATGAAAAACAAATGCTCTAAAAAGGAATCAATTACCATAAAATTTGAATTTATACGTGACGCATTAAATAAACGTTCATTTTTTTAAGACAGAAAACCTATGGTTAAGATGCCGAATTATGCTTGTGCTCCTTTCATATGCGCGTGAACATCAAAAAGTGTAAATGAAGCACATGTGAGGTATTTTGAGCTTTCGCGGCATATCAAAGTTCAAACAGCAGGCCTAAATCAACCAACAGAAAATCCAGACATCACAAATTGACCTCTTAGTTCATCAAATAATACAAACATCAAAGCTGTATGTTTCTGAAATTAATTATTAATTGTTATGTTTTTTAATTAACTGCATAACATAACATCCTCTGAAAAAAATGCACACTCACATCTGAAGGACAGCTGTGAAAATAAAGAATAAAGCATACCAGAGAAGCTAGAGGTAAACTAAAACAATTGGATACAAGGGTACAAAACATTGACTAAGTCTATGAAAGTCCCAGTGGGAGCCATCCAGACAGACTGTCCCAAAAAACTCCCTACGCGATCAAGAAGACTTGTGCAAGTCACAGAGAGACCAACCAATACTAGGGGCTGCAGAGTTCAGTAGCTGAGAACAGAGTAAAAGTGCAGCAATCAGCCATGGTGTTTTTGGCTGGATGGCACAAAAGAAGCAATTACTCAAAAAGAACTGTGTGAAGTCTGTATATCAGGGGCTGGCAGCTTTTTTTGACATAAAATGCCATGTTTTTTTTTGTTTTTTGTTTTTTTTTCACAGAGAATGGTGAAAACACACCTCAAGAAGTGTCGTGGTTCCATTATACTTTCATCAGCAGTGTCTAGGAATCTTGTTAAAACAGTAGAAAGATTGTAAAAATATAGCTTGTCAGTGGGCTATTGGAGTGGCTCAAGAATAAAAAGAAAGTCTCATGACCATGGGCATAGCCAGCTATGAGGCAGATACATTTTTCATGTTGAAAAATAAAATTTGTTCTCTGAATGACTAATTTGTTGTTAAAAAATATGTAATAAAATTAAATGTACAATTAGACAGTTTGCAAGAATGTTTAGCATCCTCTGTATGAAAATGATCGCTGCAAGACGCTGGCGGAGCGAACAAGGCTTGAGAGAGTTGTGAGTCAGGATGCGTGTGCAGCCTCCACCGTGTTGCCAGATCCAGCTATTATAAGCATCTTCAGACTTTTTTCCACTTAATTTGACACTTTAGAAAGTTAATAAAGTGGCAAGCTGCAGTTTAGGGTTAGCGATATCTTTATCTTATGATTTTTACAAAAGAACTAATTTCGGTTTATTTTCTATTTCAGTTTTTATTTGTTTTCATATACAATATCTGGCAACAATGCATTGCCAGCACTTAAAGGGAGTTTAAGCGCAATAAGACATGCAAAAAAACTTTAGTACTCACATGCCGTGTGACGTGCCAAGCTAATGTCTTTTGGCAGTGTATTTGAGGTGCCAGCTGTAAAGGTACAGCCCTGTTCTGAAAAAGGGGGCGGGGAACAGCAGCTCATTTGCATTTAAAGAGACATGCACAAAAACAGAAGCATTTCTGCTTCCACTCAAAATATTCATCTTCAAAACGATATAATAAATGATCTGTGGGGTATTTTGAGCTGAAATTTCACAGACACATTCTGAGGATACCTGAGACTTGTAAAAAGGGGCATAATAGGTCTCCTTTAAACTGACAGTAATCAAAATTGCTCACGGACAGGTTATTGCTGACAGGATACCATATTTGGTAAGGCAAACACAAAAAAGCACAAACACACACACACACACAAAAAAAAAATCCTGATATTATCTGTCAGAAACGTTACAGCCAGAGGCTGCGCAACATTGTGAAATCTTGGGAAACGTATTGATTTTTACTGCAAGTGGCGACATGTTGGCCATTCCAAGAATGTTTCTGTCATCTACGTATACATATCTATGCAATGACCCAATCAAATCCATTATTTTAATCCAAATGGAAATCTCTGGCAATGTTTGGAAGTTGCCGAGTACCTTCCAAAAGTGTCGAAAACCCAAAAGCCTGCCTCAACAGTGTGCAAAGCTATCACATATTTGCCCCCTAAGACTTCACAGTTCACCAACTTCTCAGTTCACCTAAAAATGAAAATTCTGTCATCATCGACACTCATGTTGTGTGAAACCAGTATGATTTTTCACTTTTCTGCGAAAAAATAAATCTTCACACTGCTATTTTCCATTCAATGAAAGCAACAAACGTGACTGGAGGCTGTCAAGCTCCAAAAAGGACAAAAAAGCACCATAAACGTATGATCAAGTGGTCGGTATGAAGCCATACGATAGCGTTGACAGGCTGAAATTTAATTTCAGAGAGACGAGAGGGAAAATTATTTCCATATTTCCATAAAGAAGAGATCAAAGAAACTGTATTTGATACAAAGGGGAGAATTTGATTAACTGCACAAAACCCCATTGTATTTAGAGACAAAAGCAAACTATGGGAGATTCCTGAGTTTATTCACACCTGCAGTCCAACCACAGAAAAACTTCAGAATAATATATTTGTTAATTAGCACAAAAATCACCTCACAGTGTGCAGTATGTAGAATAAAATATTGAAGGCACTACAAAAGATACTCCCTGCCTCCACAACATAATCTGAACATACTGGATTTGCTTATTCACGAGCGTGAACCGTGATAATGGTTTGTCACTACAGGAGTCTGCCTTTTCACGGTTAGTTTTTAGCTCCTGATTGATCACCTGCTGCGAAAGCTCCTCTTTTCTGACCTTGTTGTAATATCCATGTTGTCTTAGGGTTGTTTTGGCAATTTTTTATGGAACAGGGCGCCAAAAACCCAGTAGCCCATTCTCTGGCATGGCTTAGCCTCCGCAGAGAGGGAAAACATGTTATTTTACTCACCTAAATGCGATATGGAGCTAATTTCACTGAGCTGGCCAAGCCATCAATTCAAATTAGCACTGGGCTCTTGAGAAAGTGTGTATGACTGTGGAAAGAGAAGGGGGAAGCGTGTGTGTCATGGGAAATCCAAAAGAACCTCTACTGAAAGATTAGCTAATCTATTATCTTATTTAAATTGATTAGCCTTTGTGGAGGATGATACCTTTGTGTACAAGTGTGTCCCTGAATGTGTAAGGATAAACGGAAGTAAGGTTAAAACCATACTGTTAAAACAGCTTTTTTTTTTTTTTTTTTTTTTTTTTTACATTATCTGAAGAAAATGTTTTGTAAATGGTGCTTACTAGTGCAAAACTCACTCACCACCATGATACTAGGGTGTTGCTGCTGTATGTTGGTTGCTAAGGTCTTTTGGGTGATTTCTAAGGCTGGTACTGGATTGCTAGGTGGCCTAAGTCAAATATTTTGAGGATATTCTGGGTTTAAAATTCTGTCATTAATTCCTCACCTTCATGTTGTTCCAAGTCTGTAAGACTTTCGTTCATTTTCGAAACACAAATTAAGATACCTTTTAATGAAATCTGAGAGCTTTTTGACCCTGCATTCAGTTTTTTCAAATATATGTGAAATTTACAAATCTCACATACTTTATATTTAGGGAAAAAATAAACATGAGATGCTTGTTATTTTGAAAACGATATTTTGAACGTTTTTTTAACAGATTTTATTGCTAAGACTGACGGTGGTGAATTCAGACAAATTAACCTTAGTATACAAATTAAATATACAATCAAACACTGTCATTTATTCTCGTTTTTGTGAATTCAGCCCCAGGTCCCCAAATATCACTCTCTTCCCTCCAATTTTAGGCTCATTTTCATCCACAATATGAAAATTATAACTCTTGACTGTCTATACAACTAATGTAACAACTCATCAATGAGCTGCATGATTTGGGGTTAATCACAAGTACATTAAGATAAGTTACACACCAAAGTTCATGCTTAGAGGTTCTTTCAAATCCATAACCATAAGTATGCGATATTTGTAACCACTAATAAACACTTGCCTACTATCATATCAACCCAATTTGAAAAAATAAAAAACCTGGAAGTTATAAGAAGGACTTTGAGTAACGAGGCTCCAAATTTCACTGATTATTCTCCAGTCTTTGATTCGCACGTAACATCAACAATGCAGAAACCGTTAGTAATGGAGTTGTGGATTTGCCCTGAACTGAACACGTCTTATAAAGTCTAAGCTTTGATAATTGCGTTTTATCACAAGACCCTAGGCGAAGATTTATTACACTTACATTTACATTTCTCTTTCTCACAAGAAACTCTCATACAAATTTAGAAGAAGTGCATATGCCATGTTACTGACAATTATCAAAGAGAACAGAAAAATGTGAAGCATCAAGACATGACAAGGGGTTTGATTAAATGCCTAATCCTGTAAAAACACTAAATAGAAATGCAAACATATAACCAAAAGAGCTGCAGGGTATTAAAAACTACACTTGGGTTAGGCCTTTGGGTCATTTTATTGGGTTATTTTTAATATTTTTTACACAGGTGCTGGGTAGTTTTTCTGTAAGTTGCTAGGTCATTTTTTAACGTTTTTTTTTTCTACTCAACCGCTAAGTTGAGCCTGTCTCTGACGAAACAAACCAGCTGCTGAGTTACAGTCAGAGCATGGGTTTTTTTGAGTCCTCTAAAGGAGCGAACAGTTGGTGCACTTCTTAGTAAAATAAAGGTTTGTATACATTTTATTTCATTTATAAAGTCTTTACTGTGCTGTAAATTGTATTATTTTACACAACACAACATAAGGACGAGATGCCAGTCAGCTGCTTCAGCAGCGGTTGTTTCTCAGAATGGAAACGACTTTTGCCTTGCATAAAATAAATGGATTTTATTTGTTATTGTACCAAGTTTAATTTAGGGTCGCGATCTGAAGTTCACAGTTACCCCGCTGAACAGCACGCCTTCACCGGCTCAGATTTCGGTGATACACCGGCATGTGAATTAGTGCTCTTTCATTAAAAAGTGACTACAGAGAACAGTTGAATACACTAAAATTAAAATGCTACTTTTAAATAGTACATTTTTTTAATCTAAAATGTTTGTTAAATGAGTTTAAATGTATTTAATATTGTCTAATTTTGTCTAATTCTGTGTGTGTTTTTTAATAAGTTCCAACAGTTAAGCCAGCAATATAATTATTTTTTAACAATAGTTTACTTAAATAAAATAAGTATGTTTGCTAAAAAAAAAATTTAACCCAACCAGCTGGTTCAAAATAACCCAGCATGTGTTCTGTCCAATATTTACCCAGTGCTGGGTTGCCATAAAACCCAAGTTGGGTTTGTTTTTCACCCAGCATTTTTTAGAGTGTACTTAATTGCAAAATTAATCACAGAACGCATGTAAGATACTGATTTTTTAGACACATTGAATTGGAATAACAAATCATTACACTGGAGACAAGATTCGAAATCATAGTCTTGTTACGGTTTTACATTTGTGTGTAAATTGTTCATAGGTAAAACGGTTTACATTTTAAATGTCCGAATGCATGATTCATATATAATTATGTTACACATAGAGCATTGAAACAGAAATGAAATGTCAAATACCAGATCAAAATGTTTGTGTCTATGAAATATTTTGTCCTAATGGACACAACCATCTGCTGAATGTCAAACGTCAAAGTGGGAGGGAGCATTTGAGCGCTTCTTAATTAAGTAAATCTTCATAATGGTTGTTAATCTACTCTACTAGGGTTTACAGCTCAAAATTGCGGGCTTATAACTGGTGTGGCTGTTTGTCATATTGAGTAAGGGTGAGGATCTAATCCACAGGGAGTGTTTAATACTTCAAAATGCTTATCTCAGGTCTTATCGTCATGTTGATCTCCAAACCCAGATGTAAGCAATTCAGCGATTCGGAGGATGCTTTCGTGGCTATCACTTCATATATAAGCATTCGGGGAGGGGACAAGGCAAGAAACTGTGAGTCTAGGTCCATTAATCTGTGCCATCTGCCTTGCGTGCCATCTGAGTATTTGCATTTCAGAGAGTATCTGCACACCCTGGGTGTGTGTGCGTATTGCGTGGTTTTACACGTTTGTGTGTGTTGGTGTACAAGCGTGTGGGTGAGTGAAATTATGGAGATTGACGTGACCACCGCTTGACATCAAACGAATGAATAAATCACAGTTAAAGTTCTCAACAACACATTTACCAAATTATCTGAAAGAATGACTCTTCTTAAGTGATTTACAATTTACTTTGCTCATTAAATCTCGGCGCTTACGAATGAGTATTGTTCAGGGAGGTTAACCTGCTGTGCTGTGAGAGGTAAACATGTAAAATGCATTTTCCTGCTGCATTGAGAGTAATTATTCACTATTTCCATCTGTCTCTTCTCTCTCTTTTACTCCCAGAAGAAACGCTGCTACTAATCGCACAGTAAAACACCATTTTTCTGCTATAAGGTTCATTCAAAGCAAAGCCTTTGTTCTATATAACTTCCTCCAAGGGCGGTACTACAAATGCTACAAAACACAATGCTGCATTATAATGAACTACATGTCCCTTTTTTCCATTTGTGACATTGTGATATTGGTGTAAAACTCAGAGCTGTAACTTGCAATAGCTGATGTGGGTGTCTAACACAATACTGTAAGTAATTAGTTGCCTGTGAGCTTTAGATAAGGAGAAAAAAGCTCGCCTTTGATGTTGATTATGCGTTATCTTCGCATAAAAGTGACGGAATTAAACGCTGCTTGTTCTCAGACACGAAAAGGAAATATCTACAGTCTCACGTACAATCTCCGCCTATTTCGGTAGAGTTAAACGGCAACTTCTGATGCGCCGAGCAATCAATTTCTCTTACAGCCTTATCAGTCGCATATGTGAGACGGCGCTTGTTTTGCACGTGCAGCGCTGGGGGGTTGACATGCAACGAACGCTTACGGTAAAGCTGTTTTTTCCTCACATAAAAGTGCAGAAACAAATACATATCAAAAGAGAGGAATGACTATAATAGTATGGCTGACAAACAAAATGAAAATTACAGAAGCAGCTTATGCAGACTGACTCACTGTACAAATGTTGAGCTAAATGAACATGATAACAGGGAAGAAAAAAGAGAAATGATCTATGTTTAAAACAAAAAAAAGGGGTTAGGTGGCTCAGGTGGACAATATCAGAATATCAATAGCTTTAGAATAAAACAGAAGATGGATTTTATGGAGCTCTACATTATGTACGGAGGAAATCTATCGGGATGCCTTTGCGGATGCATTTTATTATCAATGACAACTTCAATTTTGTTTTTTAAAGTTTATCTTACTTTGAAACTCCCACACACACAAGTGTAGCCATCTATCTATGTATATCTATCATAATTTCTCCTCTGGCAGTGCTTAAAGTGGAAAGCTTTAGAAAAATGTAGCACACCACAGGAAAATAAGTTTTCAGCATACTGTATGTCAGCATTTCTGTATTGGAACTTGCTTTGGATAGTACCAAAGGTAATATAGTTTAACAAATAACCAAAATCTGATTATGAAAACTAGAGAAAATACACATTTAAAAGTTTGGGATCAGTAAGGTTTTCATGAAGGCTGCATTTATTTGGTAAAAAAAATACAGAAAAAACTAATATTGTGAAATATTATTGCAATTTAAAATCATGGTTTTCTACTTTAATGTATTTTCAAATATAATTTATTTCTGTGATTCAAAGCTTAATTTTCTTCAGTTATTACTCCAGAAAGAAATTAATACTTTTATTCAGCAAGGATGTGTTAAATTGATAAAAAAGTGATAGCAAAAAGGTATATTGTTAGGAAAAAATTAAATTTTGAATAAATTATGTTGTTAGTAACGTTTTATTCATCAAAGAATTCTAAAAAAAGTATTACAAATATATCTAAAAAGAAAAATAAAAAAAATTGGTAGCACAACTGTTGCCAAAATAGATAATTCTAATAATTAATCATCATACTAGAATGATTTCTGAAGGATCATGCTTAAGACTGGAGTAATGGCTGATGAAAATTCAGCTTTACATCACGGAAATAAATTATATTTTAAAGTATATTAAAATAAAACCTTTATTTTATATTGTAATAATATTTCGTAATATTACAGTTTTTTTCTGTATTTTTTGATTAAATAAATGCAGCCATAAATGCAGCCTTGATATGCATAATAGACTTCTTTAAAAAAAAAACATTACAAGCCGTACTTACACACATATACACACACACACCACATTTTAAATATATATATATATATATGTATATATTAGATTTTGAATCCCAGATGTTGAATGTGGTCTCATATGCACCTACAATATGCACCAGATTCAATGCTTATTGTTAAAACTTTGACTAGCAAGACTAATGGTTGTCCTGCAGCGAAGTTGACAGCGCAGGAATGGAAGAGCATAACAGAAGTATGCAAGAATAATTCTCAGTACTGCGAAAAGCATAGTGGTGCAGAAACGGTGGTATTATGTACCGGTGAGTACCGTCCCACTTCGAACAATGCCCTCAGGGATCAATAAAGGGCATCCATCCATCTATCTATTTATCTAAATCAGCAAATCATGGATACGGCCATTAAAACATGATATAAATCTGCAATCCGATATCTTATTTAAAGCCACAACCCTGATCCTCGGCCAGATCAAAGACCATATTCGTACAAAACCCTACATTGTGACAGGCCGGCCTATAAAGATCAGCAGATTATCGCTAGTGATGCTAAGATAGTGGCGGCTGGATGCTGCGGTGGATTATTGAGTGGATTAAATGAATCTGGGAGATTAAGACTAAGATGCTGTAAGTATGTGTGTCTCTGTGTCAGAGGCACTGTGTTTCTCCCATAATCCTCATGTTAAAGAGATGCTAGCTGGTTTAGTGTGCTTTAACACAAGCTCATTTACCAGCACTGCAGCTAACTGACAAGATTAAATACGGCCACACTGTGGTACTACAAGATTACCAATGATTTTTTTTTTTTTTTACTTCAAAGCTAGAATTAGGTAACTGTGTGATTTAGTTGAGGTATTAGGGTTTAAAATGAGAAATAAATAATCTTACAGGTTAACTGACTAGATCAATCTGATCTTCATTCCACATCAACCATATAGATAGGTAGATATAAATATACATTTGCTTTAAAGAAGTCCACTTCCAAAACAAAGATTTAAATATAATGTACTCACCCCCTTGTCATCCAAGATGTTCATGTCTTTTTTTCTTCAGCCGTAAAGAAATCATGTTTTTTTGTGTTAAACATTTCAGGATTTTTCTTCATATAATGGACTGGTATGGTGCCCTGATTTTGAACTTTCAAAATGCAGTTTAAATGCAGCTTCAAACAATCACAAATGCGGTTGTAAATGATCCCAGCCGAGGAAGAAGGGTCTTATCTAATTTAAATACTTTTTAATCTTAAATGCTCGCCTTGCCTTACTCTCCTTGAACTCTGTGTATTCTGGCTCAAGAGAGTTAGGGTATGTCAAAAAACTCCAATCATATTTTCTCCCTCAACAAAAATCATTTCAAAATCATCCTACATCGCTGCAGAAGTTCCGACCCAGTCTTCGCAAAGTGAACATGCAAAGAAGATCAAACACCCTTAAAAAAAATGGTAAAACAGCGATATAGGACGATTTTGAAGTTGAGGGAGAACATGAGATGGCAGTTTTTTGACATACCCTTACTGTCATGACCTGGAGCATCTGACATTAAAAAGTATAAAATTGCATTTGGGATCGTTTGACGCTGCATATAAACTGCATTTTGGAAGTTCAAACTCGGGGCACCACATCAGTTCATTATATGGAGAAAAATGCAGAAATGTTTTCCTCAAAAAACAATTTCTTTACGACTGATGAAATAAAGACATGAACATCTTGGATGACAAGGGGGTGACTACATTTTATGTAAATCTTTATTTTAAGTGGACTTCTCCTTTAAATTTAATCATATTTTATTAGTAATTTTAGAAAAAGCTCAAGTTCAGCTAGATGTTTCATTGCACCTCCCACATTCAAATGAATTAAGAAAATTTTTATGTCATTTACAAGTACATGATTTGATTAAAAAAAGATTGCTACGATACTTACAATACAAAATCATTTAATAAAGCACGCCGACAAATTAATATGGTACTATATGCATGATATTTATAGGCTAGGCTTAAAACAGTTTTAAACTTTTATATTTAAAAGACTAAAATATAAAGAATTCAACACTAAAATAGTACAGTGGCTCAGTAAAAATAAATACATTTTATATATTAACATAAATTAACAACACTGAGTGCACAATGCACACCTAGTGTTTTTGATTTATGTCAATTTATAATAAATACTTTAAAAAGACATATACATAAAAGAGCTTTTTACTATTAGATTGGACAAAATTAGATTGGATAACAGGTGCGTTACACTAATAGCTGAAGAGCTGACTTTTCCAGGCAGGTTTTCCATCTGTGCTTCAGTAAAAGACATCCGACAAGTTCCCTTAACCCATCGCTTACCTATCTACAGTAATCACAAAGCAATATGTATTTCATTAAAGATATATTTAACTCAGATCACAGATGGGGTGCATAGGTTTTTTTCATAGTTTGTCAGGCTGTTCCCTGTCGTCAGGTAAGATGATTGTCCTTTTTAATCTAAATATATATGATATATGCAGTGGTGAAAGTTCTAGGAAAATTGGATAGAATTCCACTGAATGGGATTTCAAAGTGACAGCATGTATTTTAAGAGGTGAGCCATACATCTTGTGATGTCAGTGACAAAGTGATCTTATGGCCGTCATTATCCTCAAGAGACCAACCTCTACGAAAAAGCATCACTGCGGAGAGAGCAGCCGTGGCACGGTCAACCATCTGTCAAGACGCAGGATTACTGATGTGTTCTGTGAATGATGAGAAAAACAAAGAGGAGAAACCTCATGTTAATGGAAATGGCATTCATTTTAAAGTTATTAGTAATGATGGAGCAGGGATAGAGGACACTGAGCTCAAACAATTAGAATATCAATAGTGTGAGAAGTCAATAAGGATTTCTGACACTCTGTCTGGTCACACTTTCAAGCTTTAAAAAAGGAGAGGGAAAAAAAATGGACAAAATTAAACTAACCTATTTTATACACTCTCACACTGAGGTTTTGAACTCCTCCCTGCTGAAAAAAACAGCTAAAACCTGCCTAAGCTGGTTGGCTAGTTTTAGATGCTCATCCAGACGGGTTTTAGCTGGTCAGCAGGCTGGTTTTAGAGGGGTTTTGGCCACTGGTCAGTCTGGAAGACCAGCTGGAACGACCAGCTAAAACCAGCCTGACCAGCCTAGCCAGGCTGGGTGACCAGCTAAAACCAGCTAAGACCAGCCCACCAGCCTAGGCTGGTTTTAGCTTGTTTTTTTTCAGCAGGGCTATAGATGGGCTAAAAACAAACAAGCAAACATATATATGACAAATTAGCCTGAATAAGCAAAACTAGTAACACGGAACTGACTAATTACAAAGTAAACAACTCATACATTCATAAAAAAAAAAAGCATTTTCAAGTCGAAACCAATCAATTAAAATGCACCTCAATGTTGAATATATACGTTAGGCAATAAGACATAGCAAGAGCGCTGTCTTATCACGTTTGAATCACAGCTATGCTAATATTCAAACCAACAGCTGGACTGGCTGTGATACTGTTTTTATGCAATAGTTCAATAAATATTCAATTAATATTGAGTGGCTTACATTTGAGACACGATATCGCCAGTTACTTCGTCTATTTTTGTTCCGCCACCGGAAATAGCCCCCAACAAAAGCCACAGCAAGAGTCAAACTCTTTTGCATGTACCTGCAATGAATAATTGTTTTGAACAAATTGGTTAAATGAGTGGATAAGTGACTCGTTTCTGAATGAGTCAGCTTGTTGAACGAACTTGTTGAATGACTCATCGCTCTTTCGTTCCTGAATGATTCCGTGTTTTTGAACTAATGAATCAATGATTCACTATACAGACAGTCACTTGTCGCCACCTACTGGAGTAGTGATGTAACTTGTAACCTCCATCTGCCAACTTTTACTGCATCTTCAACAACTATATGGGGTGAGTATAGGCTTACTGATGATTTAGACCATAGACGAAACGAAAACAAACAGAAGAAATGTACTTGGGGAAAAATAAGCTATTAAACTATTAGTCATTCTCATAAACACTGTACTAAAGTCTGTCTTCATTTGCTGTATCCAGTTTCTTTCTCTCCCCTCAGGTGGAGTTCTGGTGACCATTTCATGACGTTCTCCCTTCATTCTTTATTTCCATCAGTCACTCAGTTATGCCACCCAACACCCCTCCAGCTGTGACTGTCAATCCCAAAAATGTCAAGGGGAAAAATGGTCTGACCTTGTGTTTCTTCAAGATCCAAAACATCAATCTGTTTGCAGTGAACACACTACATAAACATTAATCATCATTAAACTCGAGTAACCTGAGATGTGTGTGTGTGCGAGAAAGAGAGATAGACAGAAAGGAGGTGAAATGGAACATGAAGTGCTGTCTTAGTGTATATATGTTTGCGGTTACTGCACTGCTGCTATTTCAAAACAGCAGTGAAACCTCGATACATTTTAGTATATCATTGTATTCATCAGAAAATGAGCAGATTATTGGTTGGTGTGAGACACTGATACTACTACAGTTTTTGTTAATATTTTAAATTAGTTATACTTTTTGTATACGTTATTAATTAAAATTGTATTTATTTACTATGATGGGGAAAAAAAGGTAGATTTGGCCAGGTTCCGATCTGTTCATGTATCATACAGTGGGAGGATGTGTTGTTGACATTACACTGGTCAGTCAACAATGTCATGCCATAACTTAGTTTAAAGATTGAGATCAAATGAAAAATGACAGCGGTACAAGCATCCACCCCTATGGGACTCCAGTAGGAATGGTGTATGTTGCAAGTGACCAGGCAGGATCTCCTCTAGGTAGGACACAAACTAAAGGCATTTACATTGTACCGTGGTAACATTTTTTTTTTTTTCTTCAGTATCTTACTGAAAACATTTAATTGTAATAATTCAGTGCTTGTTGAAGCTACTTCAGTTACTTCCTTTTTTTTTTTTTCGCTTTTAATAAAATGATGGTATTGTTGGCAACTCTGCTATGGACAAATTAGGCAATGTGTAGAAATAACAATAAATTGTAACAGGAAAAATCCTTCTTGTTTCATTACACAAACAGTCCTTAGATTGCAACACTTGAAACTGAGATAATATTTTACCTATGCATACCTTAAATATTAAATAAATAATAATGTCTTCACATAACCATCCACTTGGAGCAAATATTTTTCATCTGAAAATGTATTATATACAATATTCAGTAAAATATATTAATCAAAAATGAAAATGAAAAATAAATCAATAATGTTTGAGATTTTTAACAACAATTGTATAGTTTTTTTTGTGAAAATAGTTCATAAACAGAGTTGACATTTAAAGTAAAATAATTTTTAGTCACAGAATTGTCAATACTGTTACCTCATTGTCAGCATTGTTACTCTGCCTTGGTAACAGAGTTTGATGGTAACAGAACTGACTTCTTTATTTATTTTTATCCCAAAAACTCCACTTGCTAGCATAAATGCTAATAGCACATGGCACTAATGAAATCATGATTAAAAGACTGTTAAATAACACAAAGTGTGATCAGTTAAAAATTCTGTTTTCCTTTTGATATTGTGGTAACAGTTTTGACACTTTATAAAATAACTCTTGGTGTAAGAACTTTTTAGATTAAAATTAGGGCTGTCAGTCGATTAAAAATTTTTATCTAATTAATTACATGATGTTTCGATTAATTAATCTAATTAATCACAAATTAATCGCACATCAGACTTGGCTGAGATATTACTGCCAAAAGATAATTTAAAGTCATTATTGTGAAAGCATCAAACAGACATTACAAAAAGTAGCTTCAGCAAGAAATAATTTGTTTAAGAAAATTAATTTTATTTTATTCAAAATAGAATTTATTACACATAATCTTTCTGCAACGGCCTAACGTAAACTATGGAAAAAAGATAATTTGATAAACATTTCAGCATTTTTTGTTTATTTGATGTAAGTCATGGTAGCCAAAACAGCTTTGTTACCAACAGTCTTCAAAATACCTTCTTTAATGTTTCACAAAAGAAAGGTTTGCAAGGACATGGGGGTGAGCAAATGATGACAGAATTAATTTTTTTTGTGTGAACTATCCCTTTAATATTTTTATTTTTCTTCTTCTTCTTCTTCTTCTTTTAATCATTATTATTATTATTAATGAAATGATACTGTAAATAAGAATACTGTAAACAAAACATAACACAATATCAACTTCTTATTTACCGAACTGTTGTATAAAACCACATTTAAGCTCATGATAGATCGGGACAAATCAGCACCGGTGTCATATTGCTCTTGCTGCCTGTGTGATATGGGATATATATAAATATGAGACAAAACACATATAGGGGCATTTTTTGCACTAATATCTTGAATTTTAGGGCATAACTGTATTTGTGAAGTTGTTGCTCTGTATTATATTAGTAGTGTAATAATAGATGACGTACAGGTCTGGGGGCGGGGCCAGTGCGTTAACTGCGTTAAAATATTTTAATCACGTTATTTTTTCATAACTCATTAATTAACGCGTTAAAATGACAAAAAAAAAAAAAACAAAACAAAAAAAAAATTTTTCAGAGAAAGCACATCGACATTTCAGCGCTTCAGATCTTATAAATGAGGGAAAGTGACATAATATCCTGCATCTTGCATAGTTGTGGGTGATAATTTTACTAATGTAAAGGCAAAGTATGGTACGGTAACAGAGTTGACACACATTTTTATAAGAAAAAAGTGTGTGTGTTTTGTTTTAATAATGTTGTAGAATTAGGTAAATTACTCTTTTAGGGCTTTAACAAATAAAATGAATTAAATATTACCAAAACAAAAGTACAGTAATATATTTTGATTACACAATGATTTGGACAACAAGAAATCATGATTTTCAGCTATTTAAGAAATTATTATATTGTTATGGACTGTAACACACTGTAATTCATAACAATGTGTAACACATTATTAAAACAATAAAAAATATAACCGTTTGAATAAAGCTGAAAAAAGAACGCCTTCAGACACCAAATGTATCTGCAACTATAGAATCTATATAGCTAAGTATCATTAACCAATCAGAGGCAGTTTTATTCACAACCAATAAAACAACAAGTAGCTTTTCTGTGGTGAAAGATGATTTGTAGCAAAATTTGGAAATTGCATACTTCCCTAAAAGTAGGCAAAGAAAACACTGCATTAACATGCCAAAAGTCCCCGGATGACCTACTAGTTCTGGTGAGATTCTGAAGTAAACTATCTTTTTAAGAGTCAGAACAAGTCACAGCAATTCCCAATGCTGGATGAATCATCATGAAATCTGAATCAAGACAAGAAGCGAGAGATGTGATCACCACGTCACATTTTAATTCAATTATCATCAGAGTTTCAAAATGCTTTGGTAAGCAAGATAATATTCTTTTGTTCAGGTTAATTAAAATGGACGTAAATGCTAAATTGGCTAAATATTTAATAGGTTCATCGAAGATGAACAGATCTGTGATGGAGTGAACTTTACCTGACTTACAGGCTCTGACATTCAGCTTCAGTCTTCAGTGTTTGGCCTTTTGCATATACTGTCCTAATTGGGCCTTCATGCGCCTGGGAAATGATGATATTGAATGTTGATGATTGGTTTTACAAGGCTGTTATCTGATTGCTTCTCACAAACTAACAACACTTAATGGTTTCATTTTTCCAAAGTGTGTAGGAAAGAAAACCAAAACTTTCACCCACCTGATAAATGAATTGGGAGCCTCTAATTGTTTTATTTTCATCTCACTAGCTGATATTTCTTTTATTCAGTCAATTGTAAAACAGCTGCCAAGACAGAGAATTACAAACAAATGAATGTCTTTCTAATTAGGATAAGAGGCGTCAGAAAGACTCTTAACATTTAAAGAGTAACATTCATGCAACTGACAGTTTGAGTGACTAAGATGTTGCATCTAATGAAACAATTTAGGATTATTACAGACGGTATGAGCTCAAACAGTTCATTGTGTAAAATAAAGTAACATTAACCTGTCAAACAAACTAAGAGATGAAAAGAGATGTCACAATATTGTATGCACACATAGAAAAGATAACGTTTCTGCACTCACTATAGCTACAGTCTATCATACAGCTGAGCTAAATAAATACATAAGATCTGCAGATAATTGAGAAATACAGACAAACAAAGGATATAGTGGGGAATGAGTGTTATAGATGGTGAGGAGGAAAAGCAAGACGGGAAAAGTGAAGACCTGGGAAGGGGAGGGATGTATGGGGAGAGGAAGAAAGAGAAAGTACAAGAGGCGAGAGAGCAGTTCATTAGTGGCCTGGTTGAGTGTTCTCAGAGAGCCATATGAAACGATCTGAGGGTGAGAAAGAAAAACCCTCCTGACAGAAATGTCAAACGACTTCAGTCCTCAAATGAAAACCACTAACTCAAAAGGCTTCACAATCAAATGCCACATTGACCTGAAGTCTCAGAAAATATATGCAGATATTCAAATATTGCTTCCCTGCCCCTTAAATATAAGTACTGGCGGGACCATGATTCAGTAATGGAATCAGATTATTATCTTTTTCCCCCCTCTGTTTGATTGCCAGATTCATATAGCGTGGTATTTTAATAGTACAATAAAATGTCTTTGAATATTAGGCATGACTGATATTACAATTCTGGCCAATATAAGCCAATGTTTTAATTTGAATCTTTTTTATTTGTATTTAATAAGACAATACATAATACATTCATTGAAGGGTAAAAATGAACAGACTGTCTCAATTTAAACCCTCTCATGCGCTATACCCCCACTCAAAGAAATATAATATAAAACCATTTGCTCACACCCTATTTTCAAGTGCAAGAAAAAAAGCATCAAACAAACAAACATTTTTCTCTCCAATAAGTATCTTTCCTCCTCCCATTAGGAATCAATTATAGTGTACAGGCACATATAGCTTTAGGAGAAAAGAGTAAACTTTTGATATGATATTAAAATTGTTTCCCAGTCTTATGAAAAGAAGACAATTATGGAAGCTTGTTTCCGCCACTGAATAAAACATATAAAAAGGTTATTGCAATTTTTTAGCCACAATTTATGTCACAACTTTTTTTTTCAGAAATACGTGATACCAACTCACAATTCAGATTTTTTTCTCAAAAATGTGAGATAAAAATGAAATTCTGCCTTTTTTACGCAATTGCTTTTATCTCACAATTCTGACTTTTTTCTCACAACTGCGAGTTTCTATCTGGCAATTCTGCCTTTATTTCTTGCAGTTGTGAGTTTGTATCTCGCATTTCTGACTTTTTTCCTCAAAATTGCATTATATGAACTTACAAAAACATGCAATTCTGACTTTTTGTGAATTTGTAATTCTGACTTTATTTCTTGCAATTGTGAGTTTGTATCTCACAATTCTGACTTTTTTCTTGCAATTGTGAGTTAATATCATGCAGTTCTGTGAAAAAAGTCAGAATTGCGTGATATAAACTCACAATTGCGAGAAATACAGTCAGAACTGCAAGATAAAAACACGCAATTCTGACTTTTTTTCTTGCAACTGTGAGTTTGTATCTCACAATTCAGATTTTTTTCTCGCAATTGTGTGATATAAATTGTGAGACAAATTTACAATGCGAGTTATAAAGTCCAATTTTGAGGGGTAAAAAAACTGATACAGTCTCAGATTTGCGAGTTTATATCTCACAATTTTAACTTAACAACTTGCAATTGCGTGTTATAAATTCAGAATTGCGAGATATAAAATTCTGGGAAAAAAGTCACAAACTTTTTTTATTTTTATTTTTTTTTATTCAGTGGCGGGAATGGCCTTCCATAGCCAATAAATATTTTAACATATTTATAAATATATGCTATGACTAAGAAATGATTAACAGCCAATATTAAAATGTAACTGTATTTTCTCTAAATTAATTTAAAATTAAGTCAATTAAGTGACTTAGCATGAACATGTAAATTAAATATAATAATGGGGAAAAAAAATCATATACTGACTGAAAATCAATATAGTAGAGATGTGTTATGCATGCCTACATAATTAAATGGAATTAACTCATTCAAGTGCTCAGTAAACCTGGATTTTCCCTGACATGTTTTTTTTTTTTTTAAAACCAAGGCCGTAGCTTATATTAATGAGGCCTGGGGAAAAAAAAGTTTGGGTTTTTGACAAAAGTGTTTTGAGATGAGCCTTCCCTGGGCCTTATACGTAGCCTTTACAATGGAGGACCTTGTTGCTACCCTCCCAACGAGGACCCTGGGTAACACCATTTTTTTATTTAGAGGACTGCTGTTAATGATTGAAACTTGTTTAAGCCCTTGGGGCAACTAGTTTAAAACTTCTGCTTATCTAAATCAAGTTATCAGAACTACGCACACACATTAACACACACAACAATGATTTCACCCTGCATATACTGTACACATATTGACACACCAAAGCAGTCTCATTAAAGCATTAAAATCTACAGAGATTTTGATGCAGCGTTTGTTGATGTTGAGAGAGAACGGCCGAGGGCTGAAAGCATTCTGTTATCTTCCCTTCAATTTTTCTTCAGCTGAAAGTTTGACGTAGCACAGAAAAATACGTTCTAGTAGCAACATTATTCTTTAAAATGTGAAAACTGATTTTACAGTTACAAATGAACGTGGATGCAGTTCTAGTGAGAAAAGGAGGGAAAATAGATTTCAATGTTTTGGGAAACACTTGGATGCAAATATATGCAAAAAAGCCCATCAGAAGATCACCATGTCCTACGATACAAATCTTAGGAATGGACTTGCATTGTGAAAGGTCATAAATTAACAGAGGCTTCTGGGAAGTGTTTTAGCTTGTGCTTGGCTGAGTGTTTTTTTCCCATTTGAGTTGTATGATTAACTAACTCATCGCATAAATAAATCATATCAAAGTAACATTTAAATCATCCAAAGCTCCACTAAACACTCAGAAAGGTCTCCCGATGGAATTCCCATCTCTTAAGTATTCTGACACAGAGGGAGATTTTCAGTGATTACAGACATTAAGGATGTTAGTATTACCAACCGAACTGGGTCAGAAAGCTTTTTGCGTCTAATGCATGCCTATGTCTTCCATATTTGCGCTTCGGAGAGAGGAAAAAGGCCGCCTTTTTTCTAGAATACATGAAGGACTATTTTCATATTCAGGTCAATATGGGGTTGAATATACATAAATAATATGTTTAGATGCACCTATGTTAAAAAAAGTTCTTAAATTGTATGTGTAACAGGCTACGTTGCATATTCAAAGGCTGCTTTAAAATGCTTTTCACACATCAAGCAAACATCATTTTATATGTAAAAATTTATTTGAAATCTGTAAATATATACACATAATTAATGTCACAGAAAAATCAGATGTCAAAATATAAACAGATTTGCTTTGGAAAGAATGTTATTGTTAATGTAACTGTAGGTTTAAAAAGTAATTGTTTAAAATGCCGTATTCTTTATCATGCGTTAACTTGTCTACATTTGATTCATCCAATCAGTTTGATCTTACAACAGATTAGTTATAAAAAAATAAAAAAATAAAAATGTTTTTTTTTTTCTTTATATATAATTGTTTATGTATAAATCTTTAAATGTTTATGTATTTATTATATTGTCAAGATTTGAAGCTGATCCGCAAATTCACTGAGGAAAAGCTGTAAGCTAAGACTAACCTAGTGGAATAAAATAAAATAAAATAAAATAAAATAAAATAAAATAAAA
>JAHKKF010531430.1:0-19764 GCA_019740295.1 Labeo calbasu | reverse complement strand
ATATATATATATATATATATATATATATATATATATATATATATATATAAACACATTTAATACATTTTATACGTATATTTTTAAATATTTAATATTGTAATATGAATTTCATATTGTAAATTAGCATTTCATATACATATATTTATTCACGCAACCTTTGAAAATTACGAAATTAGAACTAGCCATAAAGATCACTTTTGCAATTTTACAATACTTATACATACACTACCAGTCAAAAGTTTTTTTAATGTCTCTTCTGCTCACCAAGTCTGCATTTATTTGATCAAAAGTACAGCAAAATTAGTAAAATTTTGAACTATTTTTACTATTTAAAATAACTGTTTTCTATTTGAATATATTTTAAAATATAATTTATTCCTGTGATTTCAAAGCTGAATTTTTAGCATCATTACTCCAGTCACATGATCCTTCAGAAATCATTCTAATATTCTGATTTGCTGCTTATCTTAATATCTTATTATATTATGTTATTATTATATTTTTCACATTGATTTAAATAGGATAATCTTGTATCATATTGACACAAAAATAGAAAAAAGGAAGAAAATATAATCCAGATTACATGTAATTAGTTACTACCCAGCTCTGATAGTAATATGAATATGGCTAGTTTTAATTTCTTAACTTCAAAGTTGCTCAAATTTTCTCAGAAAACCACAGGGAGCCTTGTCTCTTTTGTAGACAACAGCACAATTATTATATGACATCACAAAAGGAGTAGGATTTAGCTTGGCAAGACATTTCAGAGTTGTTTAGTCAACACTGTTGTGTAATTCAGCACCCAAAAGAATTTACCATGTCTGAGTCGGTGGAGACCCGGAGTGCGAGAGAGTTAAAACCATTCGCCATGAGCACAGAGAGATGCGGGCAGAGGGCGGCGCAGCTGGCGGTGGCGATCTCTCGCTGAAACTGAGCCGACGATGTGAGGACGGCAGACAGGGAGACGTCTGAAGACTTCAGCAGATAGAAGACCTGATAGGAGAGATGGGACATGAAGCAGAGATGACACCAATAAACTCATCATTGTGCAAGCATCATGCCGTACTCACCTCAGTACACCTGATGGTTCGGCCGTCCATCTCAAACTCAGAGTCCTGCTGGATCTTGACGCTGGACACTCCTGCTAGAGATTTGCCATCCACCGGACTGTTGACTCTGCAAACATGCAAACACATTAGATGTTATGCTATCTTAGGGGAATTATGTTTGACCTGACACAGCATCTTAACAGGCGAAGGAAGCTGAAGGAATGAATATTAAATAGCACCTAATTAATGCAGCAAACATTTTCAAGGTCACTCGCAGCATTGGTCAAATAGATCAATAACAAACCCCCATAAGCATTTGGTTAACAATATGGAATAAATACGTTTTTTTATGTTCACCAAGGCTGCATTTATTTGATAAAAATACAGTACAATTTAAAAGAACTGTTTTCTATTTGCATGTTTTAAAACGCAATTTATTCCTGTGATGTTTTTAACTGTTTCCAACATTCATGACAATAATGTTAAACAGCAAAACAGCATACTAGAATGGTTTAGATAAAAGATAAAAACATAGATAAAAACAATAAATCTTAACTACTCCAAACTTTTGATACAGGGTTCAGATACTGTAAAATGAAATTCAAGGACTTTCAAGGACCTTCCAAGCATTCCTTTTTTGATTTTCAAGGACTTAAATCTCAGATCTTACTTATAAAACAATGGCTGCTCTTTTAAATTCTAAAAAAAAGATAATTAGATAAATAAAAATATACTAATAAAACAAAACAGCAAAAATAAAGTGAAGCACATGCACAGCATGCAATGATGTCAACTTTAAGAACAAAAAAAAAAAAAAAAAAAAAACAACATAGGTGTAATAATTTTCTTAAGGCATTTGTATTCGTGTATACTTAATTTTTCTTTATAAAATTTTGTTTTTATAACTGTACTGCCCTAATGGTTTGATGTTTTCTAAAACGTAATTTAAAAAAAAAAAAAGATTTGCGAAAACGCTCCAAAATCCCGATCTGAATCAAATGATTTGCGATGTACTCCAAAATCCAGATCTGAGTAATGACTCGTGAACCATCATTTCAGATCAGGGCTCAAAACGCAGATCGCGAATCATTTAATTGATCTGAATCTAATGATTCGCGAACACACACCGAAGTCCCAATCTGAATCAAATGATTCGTGAATCCGCACCAAAGTCCAATTTTGAAATAAATGATTTGTGATCCGCGCTCCAAAGTCCCGATCTGAATAATAATTCACAAACCATCATTTCACATCAGGACTCGAAACACTGACAGCGAATCATTTAATTTGCGAAATGATTCCTGAACCGGCTCCGAAGCTCCGATCAAATGATTCGTGATACACGATTTGAAGTATCGATCTGAATCAAATGGTTCACGATACCCGAGCGCTTCGAACCAGTGAATCATTTTGCAATGCAATGGTTTAACTGATTAATCTGGTTTTCCTAGTGAATCACTTGAAATGAACGATCGAAGTCACGTGTTTGAATCAATCGGAGTGGATCCAGTGTAAATGACTCACTCAATTGATTCGTTTCATCTGCTCCTCTTTTCGCATCTTCAGCCATGTTTACGCGACATTGTCAGTACTACAGTACTACAAACTGGCTTAGCTTACTGTTTTTTTGACATTAACTGAAATAAGCGAAAAAAGTATGTTTTTTGAATTGCATGAATTTTGCGTGAAAAGACATTAAAGATGTATAAAAAAATAATTAAAAAAAATAATTATAACTTATAGATACATTGTCTTTCAATAATTCAAGCACTTTTCAAGTACCTCTTAAAGAACACTGTTATTTTCAAGGGTTTTCCAGGCCTTAAATTTCAAAAAGCCAAATTTAAGTACTTCAAGCACTTTAAGCACCTTGTACGAACCCTGTTTGATAGTGTAAATGCATATGATAAATTGCTGGTACCCAGTGTTGACAGGTGCAATCCAGTCGACCCAGCGAACGTTCACATTTTCCCGTGTTTCTTCCGGATCTGCCTTCCCGCAGGGGATCTGGAAGTCGGTCTGGTCCCTGAGGGCCTGTCGCAAACCCTCCATGGTCTCCGGAGGGATTTGCACCATTAACCCGTCTAAAGATGAAGAGGGACAGTGTGATGATAAAACATTTTGAGAGTCATGACCTGAGGAAGTGTTTAACAATGATTTGTGTGAAAGCATTACCCTCCACAATGCTGGATTTGGCAATGAATCCTGATGAGGCTTTCAGAGCACCGTTAAAAACCACAAAACTAGCCCCAGTCACTGCAAATGAAAGATGGGGTCCAGTGAGATATTCACTTATCATACTGCACAAACATTATACAACAATCAACCTAAAGAGTGATTGCACACTACATTTGAAAGTTTTTCCTAAGGATTTTGATAATATTAAACTAGTTTTGCAATCATTCCTTGTCTTGCAACTTGCAAGTATCATAGCAAAAAATCAAGGATGTTTTAATATCTCCTTAGATTTACAAATTGTAGTGCTGGAAATTCTAAATGTAAATAAACATAAATATGTTTTTAATTTGTGTTAATTGCCAAAACACTAAAAAAAATGTGCCTTGAATATTTTTACTAATATATGTTGGTAAATGTGTATTATGTAATTTTTTGTGCATATTCATAAAAAAATATTAAATAGATAAATGTGTAGTTGAAAAAAATGTTTTGTGTAATGATTACATATTATTTTTCCATGTTAATTCAGTCAGAAACACTGAAAAAAATGCCTTGCTTATTTTACGCAAATATATGTAGCCAAAATAATTTGTATCATGTAATGCTATTTTTTTTTTGTGTTATTTCAGTAAATGCCACTGAGAAAACACGCTTTGATTTTTTTTTAAACAAATACATGTAGTTTAAATAAAGTGATTTATATAATCTTATTTTTGATGCATATAAAAGCAAATGATTATATATATTTATATTTTTTTTATGTTAATTCAGTCAAAAAGCATGCAATAATTATTTTACACAAATATATGTAGGTAAAATAATTTGTATTATGTAATGCTACTTCGGTGCATATTAAAAAAAATGATGAAATATAATTTTTCTTGATGTTAAATCAGTCAGATAAACTGGAAAAAAATGTGCCATTACTTATTTTACACAAACGTACATGTAGGTAAAATCATTTGTATTATGAAATGATATTTCGGTGCATATAAACCTAAATAAAAATATTATTCAAGTATAATTTTTTCTTTGTAAATTCAGCCAAAAACATTGGGGAAAACATGCCTTGATTATTTCTACTTGACTACAGTGGCTTGAAATTAATGATTGAAAAAAAAAAAAAAAAAAAAAAAAAAATTATATATATATATATATATATAGCCCAACTCCAGTAGCAGTGACTAACAAACCTCTCCTAGTTTTTCCTGGTATACTGTTGGCTTGCGTCTGGTAGCTTCCGTCCTCGTTCTGCAGGCAAACCAAGTGAGAATCGGCCTCTGTGCTGAAACAGGCACCGAAACTGATCACATGTTCATTAGAGGAGTTCACCACCTTCAGCATCTACAACAGCCAGAACAAAACAACACATTCAACAACACAATAACACTGAAACCTGACTGGTGCACAGTTCAAACATCACTCTGACCTCATTAAACCTGGATTTCGGAACGTCAATGTAGCTGTTGCCCATCTCCATGTGCACTCGCAGACTCTCCACCACAGGTAAACTGTACTGGTAGTTCCTCAGATCCTGTTAGAATCACAAGAATGAAGGTGGATACCAAGGATTTGGGGTTACAAGGCCTAAACTTATGCAAAAATACAATTTGCTGAAATGTGCTCACGCTTAGACCATCCAAGATGTAGATAAGTTTATTCCTTCATCAGATTTGGAGAAATGTAGCATTACATCACTTGCTCACCAATGAATGTGAATGGGTGCCGTCAGAATAAGAGCCCAAACAGTTGATAAAAACATCACAATAATCCACAAGTAATCCACACCACTCCAGTCTATCAATTAACATCTTGAGAAGTGAAAAGCTGCATGTTTGTAAGAAACAAATACATCATTAAGATGTTTTTAACTTCCAACCGTTGCTTCCAGCTAAAATGCGAGTTCATAATCCGTAACAACACTTAATTGGTTTTTGTTTCTTACAAACACACAACTTTTTGCTTCTCAAGATGTTAACTCATGGACTGGAGTGGTGTGGATTACTCGTGGATTATAGTTATCATCAACTGTTTGGACTCTCATTCTGACGGCACCCATTCACATCCATTTGTGAACAAGTGATGCGATTTCTCCAGATCTGTTCTCATGAAGAAACAAACTCATCTACATCTTGGATGGTCTGAGAGTAAATATATTTTTATAAATTTTTTGATTATTTTTCACTGGATTATTAGCTTTTGCATTAAATATTTTGAACTAAGTATTCTGAATGTACTTGAATGTATTGAATTCAAGTTCTGCTGCTTGAAAGAAAAGCCTTTTAAGCTATAAATAAACAAAGGATTTGGGGGTTACAAGGCCAAAATTTAGACTTGATAACATGTTTACACTTGCTTTCATGCTAAAACGGATGTGCAAAGTTGAATAACCGGTAATAAGCTAATTTAGATGCAAAATAAACTTAATTTGCAGAGATGGACCACATCTTTCCATGCCTGCATCCAGAAAAGTGGCCGTAAGTGTACTTGAAAGCACTATAGTTAGAATAGAGACCAAAGAAGCTCTTTAATTCTCAGAAATCAAGAGTGGCTCAGAGCTGAAGGACACACTGAGAGGCCTCGGGTTTGAGTCTTGAGCACTCTCTAATCTCCTTCATTATCCGCCCTGAGCTGAAACCGAGACTGGTTAGAAAGGTGGAAAAACATCTTAACCAAACTACAATCTTTGATTCGTATATTTTAAATTGAAACCACAATGAACCTAAAATTGAGATACTGCGTATAAGGTTACAGGGCTCTACATTTCGCATATGCACGACTGTGTGATATTTAGGAGCACCAGTGCGACCGACCCGATCAGCATATTTGTGTTTGCGCTGAGGGGAGCTTCAAAGTTTCTATGTGTTTTTGCAACGTTGAGTAATGTATCACAGACATATCTCACGAATCCTTTCATAACAAAGTGAAGAGAGAGTGTAAATAAGAGAATCATTGAGCAGAGTGTAGAGCAGAGTTTGTGAGCGGAGTGGAGTGGGAGCGGAGCGGTGTGATTTTTAATGGAGTGAGGAGCAGAAATTTTAAAAGTCGGAGCGTTGCGGTTTTTACTCGCTCCAAGAGCGCTCCACTACCGCTCCATCACAAGTACAATTCATGACAACGACCCATAATATAACTGCATATATAGCAAGAATTCACGTGTTAAATATAGCCTATTTAGCTAGCTTGATAGAGATGTATCACTCAGATTCAGAAAGTGGTATTTCAAACATGCTGATATAGTTTAGACGCGGAGCGGTGTTTCTGGTATCAGTGAGCGAGGAGTGGAGCGGGAAACGGTGAACCCGAAGCGGAGCTGGAGCGGAGCGGTTATAAAATGCACGGAGCGCGGAGGGGAAATTGTCGCTCCACTCCGCTCACATACTCTGGTGTAGAGAGCTTCGTTGATTATAATGGAAAATGAGATATTGATTTAATACAACAGTTAAATAAACAAGAAGTTTATATTAAGTGACTTACATGGTCTGACTATAACACTATTGCCTTATTTTGCTTTATTTCGTCATCAAAAATAGTCTGAAACAAGTCACAGCTGAGCCGCTGCACATCTCCATTCAAACACAGCAGTGTGTTTCGTTTATGAATAAACGTGCATTTTTAAATGAATCTAGTGAGTCACTGATTCAATTTCCCATTCATAAAGACTTGATTTATTCCTGAATGAATCAGCTGTTCGAACGAATCAAATGAATGAATGATTCATTAATTAAATCAGTGACATGCTTTAGATTTAGTTTCATTTTTAAAGTATCTTTTCAGTTATTTAAGTCATTTGATATTTCTATTTTCAAAATGTTATATTTAAAATATTAATCTCAACATGAATTTATGCATTCGATTGCACTCATGCAAGCTCTGAGTCTCATTAAACACATGAAAATACACCTACAAACCACTTTTGTGTACCACCTCTGTAGTACAAATTAATTTTGTTAATACTGATTTCATTTGACTGGTAACTTATTCTTATTCTGGTGTTTTAATTAGAAATTTTAAAAAGCTTAAAAATATATGTTTTTAAAAAATATTTGACAAAAGATGACATACCTTTAATAAAGTTAGAAAAATGCCATTACAAAGGTTAAAAAAAAAAATTCCCCTGTAAATCACTTTAAGGAGTCAAATATCACCTCATAATGGGAAGGCAAATTTTTGGTCAGATTTTTTTGATTATTGACTACTTGACTATTTTGACTGTGCTCCTAAATTTTTTTAGAGCCCTGAGTTAGTATCAAATAGTCTGGATCATGATCTTGACCTCAACTGCACATCTTTGATCTTTGAGAACCATTAAGTAATAAAAAGCTTTAAAGGTTCAAAAGTTTAATAGTCAAAAGACTATTTTTGTTGTTGTTTAAAAGAAATAAATGCTTTTATTCAGCAAGAATGCTTAAAATTGCTAAAAAGTTACAGTTAAACATTTAGAGTGTTACAAAAGATTCAAATAAATGCTGTGCTTTTTGAAAGTTCTATTCATCAAAGAACCTTGAAAAAGCATTGTATGACACTGAAGACTGTAAGTAATGGCTGCTGAAAATTCAGCTTTGCATCAATGCATTTTGTATCAATATAATATTTTACAACTATTTAACATACAAAATCTTACCGACCCCAAACTTTTAAACATCAGTGTACATCTCTAAACAAACCAGGAGAGGTTTTATATGAATAAGTTAAATACTTGAGGGTTAAATGTGAACACATACTGTGAGTAGATTCATGATGGTGTGTCCCGTCTCTCTAAAAACGGAGTCGCGGAAACGCACGCTCACCAAAGGGCAGGGATACACTGTAAAAATAAACACCACATCACATGACTGGAGGAGACGGTACTATAAGCTAATATTGTATATCTTAAAAACATTATTATAATACAAACAATGTCTTCTCTACTATACTAAACGATGTTTCAATGAGGGCTCACCGTTGTATTGCGCCCCCAGAGCGAGCAGCAGTCGAAGAGGAAACACTTTAGCCCAGGGAACCTCTAGTTTCTGAATCAAAACACCACAGAGGAACGAGACCTGCGGCAGAGCAAGACCATCCAACGGCTGAAAGGTTGGAGTGAAGAAAAGGACGCCCCCGTGGTCTTTACTGCCCAGGAAACTGTCAGTGAACGTCACATTGCCAAGGTGCTCAATGAATTTCCCTTTGGTGGGAAACATAAGAAAAACATTATATGAGCCACATAAGTATCAATTAGTATTTTTGTTAAACAGATAAAATATCATGCAACAAAGCAAACTTCAAAACTAAATATCTCTATTGGTATACTGTTAAAGTCAAAAGTTTGAACAGGGTCATTTTTATAAATGCAACAGATTCTGCAAGGTGTATACGTAAACTTTCAACAATGGCTGTATGAATTTGAGATCCATCTTTTCACACTGAGGACAACTAAGGGGCTCATATGCAACTGTTACAGAAGCTTCAAACACTCAGTGATACTTCAGAAGGAAAAACTACGCATTAAGAGCTGGGGGGTGAAAACTTTTTGAATCCGAAGATCAGGGTAAATTTAACTTAATTTGTTTTCTGGGAAACATGCAAGTATCTTCTGTAGCTTCTGAATGGCAGTACTAAATAAAAAAAGAATATTTAAGCAAACTAAGAAAAAGGTACACATCTTCATTCTGTTCAAAAGTTTTCACCCCCGGCTCTTTATGCATCGTGTTTCCTTCTGAAGCATCAGTGTTTGAACCTTCTGTAAGAGTTGCATATGAGTCCCTCAGTTGTCCTCAGTGTGAAAAGATGGATCTCAAAATCATACAGTCATTGTTGAAAGTTTACATAAACCTTGCAGAATCTACAAAATGTTAATTATTTTAACAAAATAAGTGGGATCATACAAAATGCATGTTATTGTTTATTTAGTACTGACCTCAGTAAGATATTCCACATAAAAGATGTTTACATATAGTTCACAAGAGAAAATAATAGTTGCATTTTTTTAAAATGAACCTGTTCAAATGTTTACATAAACTTGATTCTTAATACTGTTGTCACCTGAATGATCCACAGCTGTGTTTTTTGTTTAGTTGTTTATGAGTCCCTCCCTTGTTTGTCCTGAACAGTTAAACTGCCTGCTGTTCTTCAGAAAAGTCCTTCAGGTCCCACAAATTCTTTGGTTTTTCAGCATTTTTGTGTATTTGAACCCTTTCCAACAATGACTGTATGATTTTGAGATCCATCTTTTCACACTGAGGACAACTGAGGGACTCATATGCAACTATTACAGAAGGATCAAACACTAACTGATGCTTCAGAAGAAAACACAATGCATTAAGAGCCGGGGGGTGAAAACTTTTGAACGGAATGAGGATGTGTACATTTTTCTTATTTTGCCTAAATTTCATCATTAGTACTGCCCTTCAGAAGCCACAGAAGATACTTAGAAGACAAAAGTTACATTTACACTGATCTTCAGATTCAAAACGTTTTCACCCCTCGGCTCTTAATGCATTGCGCTTCCATCTAAAGCATCAGTGAGCCATTTGTAATAGTTGCATATGAGTCCCTCAGCTGTCCTTAGTGTGAAAAGATGGATCTCAAAATCATACAGTCATTGTTGGAAAAGGGTTCAAATACACAAATGCTGGAACAAACAAGGGACTCATGAACAACTATCACTAAACAAAAAAAAAAAAAAAAAAAACACAGCTGTGGATCATTCAGGTTACAACATGGTATTAAAAATCAAGGGAATCTAAGCTTTTGAAAGGGGTCATTTTTATAATTCCAACTATTATTTTTTTGTGGAGGTTTGTGGATTTTTTTCAGGTCAGTACTAAATAAAAAAATAACATGGATATGATATGATCCCTCTTACTTTGGTAAAATAATTAACATTTTGCAGATTCTGCAAGGGGTATGTAAACTTTTGACTTCAACAGTTTGATACTAATTTATCAGTACAGTAGAAAAAAGTACAGTAGAAAAATAAAAGAGTAACAATTTAACAAACAGAGATCACCATACTTCTCCAGTTGAGAAGTTTAACAGAAGATTTGCAAATGTGTTTTGGTGCAATATATTTACATATGCAAATGATTCATTAACTAGTACTTTTGCTATCACTTTCAAGGGAGGAAAGAGAAAAAAAAAAGAATTCACCATGTTTTTAGGAATAAAATGCAAAATCACAATGTTTTTGCCTGCAGTGCGAAGTGTTTTGTGTGACGTACCTTTCTGTGCATCCTGGTATACGCTAACATACAGGTTGAATACGTCTCTAGGCAGGCTGTTCTCCTCTGGGAGACACTCAATTATAAACACCAGCTCTTTCTGGCCCACTCCCTGAAGACCATTAGAGCTCAGACACCAACACCTCTTCCCACCATCTACAACACAAACAAAGAGAGAGCAATGATGTTTATCAAATAAACAAGCTGGACATGATCAAATATTTCAATCAGATTGAAATAACAACATACATGTGACGATCTTGACGTTCACCAGTAAATTAGCGTTGAGCACGAAGATCAGAGGTTGTGGCCCTCCTTCTTCCAACAGCAGCAATATTTGGCAAGCAGCAGGACGTTCCTCAACTAATAAATCTGTAATGAAAAGACAATTACACATTACTAAAGTACACTCTGTAAAAAATCAGCAACAGGCTCGAGAAATGACTGCTTTATATGGATTTTTTTGATAAATACTGTTGTCGACTGTCAAAATGATGTCTACCCTCTAGTATATGCCTTTAAAAGTCCTTACCCCCATCTTCCTCCTCTCCTGTGGTGATAAGCAATGGTGGCAGACCTTCGTCATCCTCCGGGACCAGACTGATCGCTCTCTGCACGCATCTGCCCACTGCACAGAGCAGGCCATAGTCCCACGGTCCTCTTATGGGCGGGCGGCTCACTTCGGCTGCGCTGTCAGAACTTCCTCCGGCGCTCTCATCAGGCTCGCCAGGCAATTTACCATCGGGCTGAAAGACAGCAAATCAGTTAATGACTTCAGCTGTCAATATCAGTTATCGGCAGCATCTGTTAAGAGGATGTAGCCATCTCACCCCCGGCGGGTCCGGCGTTACTGGGCTCGACTCCTGAGAGGTTCTCCTGGTCTGGACTGAAAGTTTGGTGGTGTCGGCTACTTCCCCGTTCGGCAGGATGCCGTCGGCGAACCACACGTGCTTCTGCTCACGTGGAAAACCTAAGAGAACAAATAGAGAAACACAAACAGCAACTCATTAGGACAAAGCTTGAAACTGGGTTACTGTTGCTAACTAAAACTAAAATAAAACGAAAATAACGAAAACCATATTTAAAAAAAAATTGTTACTCAAAATAAAATAATGTTAAACTGATTAAAAAAAAAAAAATCTGTTATTTAAATCAAATGTAAAATTTCTGTTAGTTGCCAAGGAATCAATTCTTATTTTATTTTAGTGTAACTTTAAGTACAAAAAAACTTAAACCAAACTATAAATTATTGACTACATACACATATAAAAAATAAAATAAATAAAATAAATAAATAAATAAATAAACTAAAAGTTTAACAAAAATTTATATATATAAAAAAAAAAAAAAAAAAAAAAACAGTGCCGGGCAACGACTAATCATGATTAATCACGATTAATCGCATCCAAAAATAAACGTTTTTATGTACATAATATATGCATGTGTACTGTGTATATTTATTATGTATATATAAAGACATACACATACAGTATATATTTTGAAAATATTTACATGTATATATTTATATTCATTTAATCTATATTACATATAAATAAATTTTAATATACAAGCAAACTATTTTTCTAAAATATATACATGCATGTTTGTGTATTTATATATACATAATAAATATGCACAGTACACACACATATATTATGTACACAAAAACATTTATTTTGGATGCGATTAATGGCGATTAATCGTTGCCCAGCACTAAAACATAATTTTAAAAATTAATAAAACCAACGCTAGCTTCATTTACTTGAAGTTTGGTGTGATGAAGAGGAAACCATTTTTTCTATTTTTATTTTTTTCTACACTAAACACTACTGATCAAAAGTTTGGGTTTTGCTTAGATAAAATATTGATCACAAATACAGTAGAAATTGTAAAATCTTATTAAAATTTAAAATAAATATTTTCTATTTTTAACATATTTAAAATGTTAATTTATTATTGTGATGCAAAACTGAATTTTCAGCATCATTACCCCAGTCTTCTATGTCACATGATCCTTCAGAATGATTTGCTGCTTGAGAAGCATTTCTTTTTATTATTAGTCAAAAACTTTTTGTGGAAACTGTGATACATTTTAATTTTCAGAATTCTTTGACAAATAGAAAGGTCAAAAGGTCAAAAGGTCAGAATTTACTTAAAAAAAAAAATCTTCTGCAACATTATAAATGTCTGTACTGTCACTTTTGATGAATTAAATCCATCTTTAATACTAAAAATATTATTTAAAAATCATACGGACCCTAAACTTTTACATAGTAGTGTATGTATAGCAAAGCAAACTTCTAGTACACTATATGATATGGAGTGCATGCAAATTTTGGACGCAGTCACTCTTTCATTCGCAATCTAATTATATTAAGTGGAATTCACTGTGTTTTATAGCCATAAGAGCTATAACTCTGACTCAGAGTGCAGTGCGTACCGTCATTACCGGGGTGTTTGAGGACAGACACGGGGACCATGACGGTGGGTGGGGGAGAGTTGAGGGTGCCGGCGGCGCGGGCCTGCTGCATGGGCGGTATGGTGGAGCAGTACTCTGATGGGATGTTGGGATTGGGACTGGGCCCAGTAGGGCTCATCATTCTCTCATGGGCTTGAGCTGCACACAAACAAACAAAATCAGCCATTCCTAAATCAGTCTTTTCAGTGTGGTGAATGAAAGGGTATTATGGGAGAAAGAATGAGAGAGAGAGGGAACAGTGGGTGGAGATGTTGTAGAAATGTATGAGTTTTCTCATCACAACTTTAGTTAACAGCTTCGGCTTAACAGATACTCCTGGTATTGTGAACAGTTCATCAGTGCACATTATACTAAAGAAAAATATAGTTTTGTGTATATTGCATTAAAATATAGTACTTGATATCTTTGCGTGACTTTTCAAATGATGTAATGGAAGAAATAGAGAATATTATATCTAATATGTAATTATCTCATCAAGGTCTCATCCTGAATTATTTGAAATTTTAGGGCCATATGATTTCCGTAAAATGACACACAGAAATTTAAAGGCAACCTGTCAAAATAAAAGTTTGGTTTAACGTGAAGACATTGTGGCAGGAACACATATTGTTCAGCAGAATGTACGTAATCCTACTACTACTAAAATAATTAAAACCTTATTTTTAAGGAATAATCATATATTTCTTGAATGTTTAAATAGTAATAGTAAATCCCCTTTATATGCCAAAATAAAGTTTAAATTTCATTAATTAAAAGATAAATTAAATTAATGCTTTATGCATTTACTGTATAACCAGAAAAATGCAAATGCACAACACAGAATTGAGAAAAATAAACATTTCACAAGGCTATTGTAAGAATAAATGACACTTATTTTTATGCATTTAAATAATTAGACGTACTAGAACACAGAATTTGGTAACAACAAAATATAAGGTGGGCAAAAATAAAACATTTCATTACATTTGTGTTATTAAACTTAATTGTTTAAGTTTCATGAGTTTAATTAATAAGACATGCTTTTTGATTAATACAATTTAATTTAACTATTAAAACGGAGTCCAGAAAAATTAAAACGGAAAACAAAACGGAATTTGGAAAAAAATAAAACCGATTTCATGGGGCCCTAAAATTTATATTCACACATACTTCATAAAACAAATAGTTTTAATAAATAGTTCCGACAAAAATTCAGTCATTATTTACACACCCTTAAGTTTTATGTTTTTTTCTTCCATTGAAAACAAAAAGTGAAATTTAGCATGAAAAGTGCCATAAATGTAGTTATGAGTAGACGTGTGTGCTGTTGTCCCTATCTTTGTAAATATTTACTGAAAATCTTTCAGCCAAGTGAATATTTCAATATGCATGTCACATATTACTTTATATATAACTTTTAATGACTTTCAATAGCACTTTTGCAAGTATGAACAACTTTTATGATGCTTTTTCGGTGTCTGGCAACCCCTGGTTTGTTGTGGGCATGTTTTTTGATTAATACAATTTTATTTAACCATTAAAAAGGAGTCCAGACGAAAAAAAAAATGGAATTCAGAAAAATCTAAACAGAAAAAACAGAATTTGGAAAAGATAAAGTGGATTTCATAGGGCCCTAAAATGTATATATATTCTGTTTTACTCACACATACTTCATAAAACAAATAGTTTTTAATGAATAGTTTAGGAAATAGTACAGACAAAAATTCAGTCATTATTTACACACGTTTTTTCTTCTGTTGAACACAAAAAGAGAAATTTAGCACAAAAAGTGCCATAAACCTAGTTATGAGTAGACGTGTGTGCTGTCGTCCATATCTTTGTAAATATTTACTGAAAATCTTGCAGCCGAGTGAATGTGTTTCAATGTAACCTGAATGACTTTTAATAGCACTTTTGCAAGTATGAACAACTTTTACAATGCTTTTTTGGAGTCTGACAACCCCTGGTTTACATGCTTTCATTTTAATGGAAAGAAAAGTGACAACGTTCTGCTTTGTGTATTTGTCATTTTGAAGTGAACTGCCCCTTTAAATGCAGTGAAAGTGCAAGACCAAACGTCAAATATATTTTTGATACGAAGGGTTTGGGGAGAGTAAGACTTTGTTATTTTTTTTTTACTTTTTTAGGAAAAAAAATTAATACTTTCATTCAGCAAGGATGCATTAAACTGATGAAAAGCTACAGTAACAACATCTATAATGTAAAAAAAGATTTAGATTTTAAAACAATGTTGTCTATGCACAACTTCAGTTAACAGCCTAAAAAATAAAAATTATGGCAATTTATGGTTTTAATAAACACAATTACAATTTATCAGTGCATATTTTACTAAAGAAAAACATTGCTTTGAGTATTCTGCATTAAAATATAGTACTCAATATCTGATATTACCTGGCTTTTCAAACTATATAATAGAAGAATCAGAATATTTCATCTAATGCGTAACTATCCAATCAAAGTCTCATCCTAAATTCAATATTCTGTTTTACCCACACATACTTCAGAAAACAGTTTTATGTTTTATGATGTTTTTTTCTTCTGTTGAACACAAAAGGAGAAATTTAGCACAAAAAGTACTATAATAGTAGTAGATGTGTGTGCTGTCGTCCATGTCTTTGTAAATATTCACTGAAAATCTTGCCTTCCACTGTGGCCGAGTGAATGTGTTTCAATCTCCTCCTCACACGTTTAACTTCAGGATGACTTTCAATAGCACATTGGCAAGTATGAACTAATTTTTTAGTGTTTTATTGGAGATTGACAAACCCTGGTTTGTTTCATGGAACAAAACAAACCATTTTAAATTTTATGGAAATGAAAAGCAACAATGCTCCACTTTTTGTATTCCACAAAAGAAAGAAAGTCTAAGGCCCTATGATTTCTGCGATGCGGAAAACGCGGATGTAATCGCGGAATCCAATCATAAAAACAATTTACAGTTTAACGCGTAATGTCACGGAATTAAAATTGATTATTTAATCAAAAGTAGGTCATCACACTTAAATTAAATCGTGACAACCCGTCAAAATAAAAGCTCGGTGAAGACATTGTGCCAAAAATAGGCCTATATTAGTATTATTTAATAGAATGTACGTGATACTACTACTATTGTTAAAAAAAATAAGTTTAATAAAACTATTTTTTAAGAAATAATTTTAATAGTAAATCCCATTAATTTTCATGAATTAAAAGATAAATTAAATCAATGTTTTATGCCTTCATTTGATAACCAGAAAAACGTAAATACACAGGGAATTTCGGAGGGGGGAAAAACATTTCATAAGAATATTGTAAGAATAAATAAAAGTTGTATTTATGTATTCAAATAATTATACATGCTAAATAAATAACAATAAAATAAAACATTTGATTGAGTTCTAAACATGTCATGTCTGTTAAACTTTTAATAAATTGATGTTAAATTTCATGTTTTTAATTAATTAGTGGTTTTTGATGAATACAATTTTATTTAACCATTAAAAAGGAGTCCAGAAAAATTAAAATGGGAATAGAATTTGGCAAAAAATAAAACTGATTTTATAGGGCCCTAAAAGTCATATGGCTTTGAAAAAATATGAGTAAACTATAATAGTATTTTCATTTTGAGGTGAACTGCCACTTTAAATGCAGTGAAACAGGAGTTAAAATATTAAATACATTTACATTGTTTACACTATTTACACTACCATTCAAAAGTTTACTTTTTAAAGAAATGAATACCTTTATTCAGCAAGGATGCATTCAATTGATCAAAAGTGACAGTAAAGACATTTAAAAAGTCACCAAAGATTTCTATTCCAAATAAATGTTTTCAGTGTTGATAATAATCAGAAAAGTATCTTGAGCAACAAATCAGCATATTAGAATGATTTCTGAAGGATCATGTGACATTGACGCCTGGAGTAATGATGCTGAAAATTCAGCTTTGATCACAAGAATTAAATTATATTTTAAAATATACTGAAATAGAGAACGGTTATTTTAACCGTGCAATAATATTTCACAGCTTGTTGTTGGAACATCTACATGCAGCTTTGGTGAGCAGAAGAGACTTCTTTCAAAAACATTTAAAAAATTCTCAATCTCCAAACTTTTGAACAGTAGTGTTTACCTGTGGTAAATGAAATGATGACTGAAGTCCAAAGTACAAACCTCATTCAGCTGAGTCACATTCTAATACTCATTCAAGAGCAAATGAGCGTCAATCACAGCACTGTTGTTATTAAAGTGACGGGCAACGAGCCACCAAAGCGAACTCAAGAAACAGGACGTCCAGCGCAGCCACAGCCCAGTGTGCTGACACCTCCTCCAGCCGCGCTGTGCATTATGTTGATTAAGGCTCATAGATGCTCATCGACCTGATTACACTGACACTGCCTGTGACACCCGCAAACATGTCAGCTAGAAGCACGAGAGCCGAAATATGCTGGCTCACGGCGAAAAAGACAGATGGGAAGAGCGAACCCAAGAACCAGCAGGACGGAACGTCCTTCAGTATGTGGAAATTCACTAAAGACGCTGCAAAAAAGTTGCAAACTTAAAGAGCTAATGAAATCAAACGATCAATTACACTTCAAGCCTCAAGAGGGCTCGATTTCGATTCGGTTCAGTGAGCTTACCTCATCCTAAATTAACTCTCTTCCAGGTTAATCACGGGTTGCATGTTAGTCTCCCAGGACCGCGTTACAGTGCGCCGAGCGAAGGAGGAAGTGTCCCCCTCGCTGCTGAACGAGAAGGAGTGAGATAGAGGGCGCATCCTTGAGCCTCTCTCATCCCGGACGGGGCGCAGCTCACTTCCGCAAGCTCACACTGAGTTCTCGTCTGTCCTGGACCAGGCGAACGTCTCTGGCTGTGAGTGCGAGCTCAGTCCGTCCATCACACGCACGCACAGAGGTCGTATTAAATGGCCGCCCTGGGCTGAGAGTGGTGACAAACCCTCCTCGTCTGAAGACGAGATGTGTGTGTGTTTATGTGTGTGTCTAACTCTATTCCTCATCCCGGAGAGTGAATGAGAGAGAGTGTGTCACGAATACTGCACCAGGTGGGTCCTACACCACACACACAAACACACACTCAAGGACATGCACCAGTGCCCTGGCTCCACCCAGCCCTGCACCAAACCCTGCGAGAGCTGGCTGGCGACTCGCAGCACTGACGCTCTGTGATGAATGTCCTTTTTAATGTGCAAATGGACCGCACGCTCGGCCACACACCGCGTGCCAGCCTCTTTTTATAGACCGTCCAGGACAAAAAAAATAAATAAATAAAGCCTTGATCTTCTCCATTAAATCAGCCCTTGAAAAATAAAAGAGCTTCTGATGTTTGGTCCACAAAAAAGTTGGACACAAATTAAAAGGTTGGGGATCTGCTTCTTTTAAAAGGCACGCAAGTGAGCAAGTGTTATCATTGCTAATTGAAATTAAAAAGCAGTAAAGCTTGAATTCAATAAAATACACTTATTTAATTAAAAACTTTAAAATGTTTTCCAGTTTACCAAACATTTAGAAAAAAATGCTATTTTCTTGAAACGACATAAAAACCCTTCTCAGACCAACAAAATTACCCCAAATGTTGTCCTAACTAGTCAAACAGAGTTGTCTAAACAAAGAATTTCATATTGTTGAAATGTTAAAAGAGAAGTCCACTTCCAGAACAACAATTTACAAATAATTTAATCTCCCCCTTGTCATCCAAGATTCATGTCTTTCTGTCTTCAATCGTAAAGAAATTATAGTTTTTGAGGAAAACATTTCAGGATTTTTCTTCATATAATGGACTTCAGTTGTTCCTCCGATTTTGAACTTCCAAAATGTAGTTTAAATGCAGCTTCAAAAGGCTCTGAACGATCCCAGCCGAGGAAGAAGGGTTTTATCTAGCGAAACGATCGGTCATTTTTTTGGAAAAATAAAAATTTGTATACTTTTTAAGAACAAAAGTTCGTATAGCACAGGCTCTGAGATGCACGCTCACGACACTATGTACTATTGAATCACGTCGAAAGGTCACGTGGAACCACAGACCCAGTGTTTACAAAGTAAACGCGCAAAGACTAACAAAGTGCAAGTAAGGCAAACGCTGTCAAGTAAGTAAGTCAAAGAGCTACAACGATGTCAGACGATTCTGAAGTTGGAGGAGACAATAAGATGGAGTTTTTCGCCATTCTCTACCTTTTTGAGCCGGAGTACACAGACGATGAACTTAGACGTGATTCGTAGTAGTGATGGGACGTTCAGATTATTTTACCGACTCGGACCTTTGAGTCTCGTTCAGCAAAATGAATGAATCTTTTGAGTCATTCATTCATTTGAGCAAAATATAATTAAAATGTTACGTGTTACTTCCCCAACACATCCACTGCTTACACAAACATTGCTCACACTACAAACAAGACAAAACTATAATTCTATAAGAAACAGAAAGATTATTTCATTGTTTACCTGGGTCTTTAGTCTATGATTAGCTCACCTCACCTCTTATCTGACAAGTTTTCGGGTTTGAGTTGTTCGTTCATCACGTGACAGCCTCATAAAGATGAACGAATGACTCGAAAAACCCGAAGACTCGAAACAGGTGAACTAATTCCAGTACAGAACCTAATAGGATGTTGCGCACACGCGACTGAACGAATCACTCCCCGAGATGACTCGTTCTTCCCGAGTCACATTAAAGATGAACGAATCATTCAAGAACGTGCATCCCAGAGCCTGTGCTACATGAGCTTTTGTGCTTTAAAAAAGTACACAAATTTTTATTTTTCGAAAAAATGACCGATCGTTTCGCTAGATAAGACGCTTCTTCCTCGGCTGGGATCGTTTAGAGCCCTTTGAAGCTGCATTTAAACTACATTTTGGAAGTT